>MU226024.1:262391-300201 GCA_018584345.1 Thuja plicata
ATAACTGAGAGGGGGGGTGAATCAGTTATCAGCAACTTTAAATCTTTATCTTAAACTTATTAATCCAGATTGATACAAAGTAAATGCACATACAAATAACACATTACACAACACATCAATTTGGTTACGAGGAAACCAAATGGTAAAAACCCTGGTGGGAATTAGTACCCACAAAGAACTATATTGTTTATAGTGATCCCTGTTAAAAGATCTTCCAACCCTTTTAGGAGTTGTACATTACAATGCAGTAGTATTGTGACCTAGTTAAGGGTCGGACCCTGTTAGGAGTCTTTTACAATAACCCTATTAGGGGTGGAGGAATCACTATCCAAGGACTCACTATCCAAGTGGTGAAGGCTACAACCTTTTGGTTATTTGATACACACTGTATCAACAAGGTGAACTGCTATTTGTGACACTACTTGTCTGATCAGTTCCTTTTGTGCGCCGATGCTTTAACCTCTTGTAAAGAACTACAACAATCTTCTCTGTATTCTGAAAGCTTCAAATTCAATATCTATATTATCAACATATGATTAATATAGCTCTGCTGCTTTAACACTCTACTCTGCTTTTCTAATCTCTGGCTTTCACAACTCTTCTTATTACAAATGACCTTCTATAAGTACATACACCAAGTATGAGATCATGGGACCTGTAGGACAACTCTTCTTAACATCCTTGTCGGCTCTACTAAGCACACAAGCATAATTACAACTGCGCAAGTACTAACTGAATAGACGCATCACTTCACTAAGGTTGCTTCATCAATTTAACCATAACTTTGTAATATTCTTGAAATATGTTTGGCATGTTTAGATTAATATCAAAAACTCATAACTCATCATGAATATACACACGCATATCCTGAAGATAGGTGCAACTTGACCAACATGTTACATACGTCGGCCTTAAACCATTATTCCTCCAGAACTGTAACCGTCAATAACAAAATTACATATCTTTACTGAAACTTCATATTTGGGTCTACATGTATGAACATAGCATAGTAAACATGTCAACAACATGTATCTATCCATGCTAGTCTTCATGTCATCATATGGATAAGTACATACATAAGTACTATTGTGTATTATATGTTGTCATCAATGACAAACATACAATCAATCAACTGTTCAGAATCAAATCTCCAACAATTTATGCAGGATGGATGTGTGATGATTATTATGTGTTACATGATGTTTATGACTGACATGTAGGATGAGATGAATGTATATGATTATACTAACCTATTGGTGATGCAGGGATGGGACGCATATATGTTGGATGTGATATGTTATGGATTTATATTACATCTAATGATGCAATATGATAGTAAATGAATAATGTGTAAATGTGTAATGAATGAACCTAAAATGAATGAACTAAAATGGATGAACTGAAATGGATGATTTGAAATGAATGATTTTAACAATGTGACTATAATAATGAATGTAATGGATAATTAATGAAATGGAACTATAATGATTAATGAGTAATGAATGAAGTAACAATGCAACTTTAATGAATAGTAAAAGTAACCTAATGAATGAATGCAATATGAGACATATGAGGATGTTGTTTTTGTGTTTATCAAATAAGTCCAATAAAATCACTTAGGTGACTAGATAGGGGAAATAAATAGAAACCATGCTAAGAGAAAAATGCAAAGTGAAATATGACCTAGCTAAAATGAAATCCTAACTATGATGATAGTGGGATTTATACCATGTTAATGTTGGAGATCACACCCTAGTTTGATATTGCAAAAGGAGCTATGCACCATGTGATAGAAAACACAAGTGACATGGTTCCTTTGTGTGGACTAGAGTCTCAGACAAATAGGTTGTTAGGAATAAGAATGTAAGATATCAGGTATTATGAGACCTATGAAATGTTACTCGTGAGGAGACGTAATACATCCGGATCTATTTAGGGATTTGAGATGCATGAAGCCTACCCCCAATGAGGCATACATAGTCATAACTAAATATCAAAACATAAATGCACTAAAAATCTATGACAAGCATATCATACCACAAATGACACATATTCCACTATGTACTCATCATAAGGAACCAAGATATAAAAGATTGAAGCTGTCACGATAAGGCCACATTGAAACAAAAGATAAAATTAAAAAAAAAAGTATCCTAACCAAGTGGTCATTCAATCCAAAAGTTCTTTCCATGAGCAGTTTTGATGTGAGGATTGATAGAATAGCCGACACCGAAAGGATGTATCCTGATGGGCCAAAGATTGATTGAGTGAAATGGGAATTTTCTAGCAATTGCTTGTGAATACAACGGTCATTAGGAAATTCAATCTATCTTCTGATTTGTTAGAACGTTTGTGGTCACTGTGTCTAGAATAAATCTCAATGTTGATATGGTAAGCTCAGTCGTGCGGGAATGTGATTTTATTGCAAAAGTGGAAAATGGTCAGGGAACTACCTTCTAAGATATGGGTAGTGAATTTATTATGGAAAGTGATGTAGACTATATGGAAAATGGTGGAAACATATGGTGGATCTGACTACACATGGTGCCTAAAATTGGTTTTCACCATGGTACTTATCCATTGCCGCACCGAAGTGGTTTCCATGGATGGATGGATCTATTTCTCTTTCTCTTTTTTGATACTTTTTTCAGGTTTTGTATTTTTTATGCTTTTTGATTTTTTTTATTTTTTTTTATTTTGCTTTCTTTTCTGAAGTTCTTGGATTTTTTGCTTTTCTAATTTTTTTGGGATTTTGATAGCTTTCAGCTATACAATGGACTGTTGAAGGATCAAGCAAAGAAGCACTTAAGATGTACAATATTTACAAGATCAGGGATTGGATCTCCCTCTGGTGACATAATCTAATAAGCACCAGACCTATTATGCCCTGCATCCCCGTCCCTACATTTTGTGTGCAAAATGTTGGGTCCCCCTTTTTTTTCTTTTTTCCTGCTTTTGCTTTCCGGTTTTGTTGGTCTTTCTTTCCTTTGTGTTTTTCTTTCTCTGGGGTTTTCTTCCCCGGCGTGGCGTTTCGTTGTTTGTTTTCTGTCTCTGGGACTCCGGTCTCGGAGGTCGTCTTCTGTTGGGAACCGGATTCCGGACTCCAGGATTCTTCATCATGATGTTCTTAGGGATATCATCATGAGGAATCCCTGAGCCCAGCGTCTGGAGGTTTCACCCGACCCGAAATTGCCGGAGGGAGGAGAGTTCCCTTTTTACCGCGGGTATAAATAGAAATTATCTGTCACTTTCACATTTACCATGATTAAAACCTTCGAGCACTTAGAGTGAATTAGAGCAATTTTAAAGCAATTAACAGAGCATTTGCAGAAAATTTGTGATAATCAAGGCTTAACATCTTCTGCATTCTCAGGCAATTGCAAGTGCTTCGTGGTGGTGATTCTGAAAGTTTGTTGAACTCGAGCTCCTGTGGTAATCTCCCCTTTCTTCTACCTTCTGCGTTCTCAGGTTGGTGTTTCTGCCTTCCCTCCTCCCCATTTTGCTTCTTCTTTCTGGTTTTTCTTTGGGTTTGCTTGGTTTTGTTTTGTTTTCGCTCTGGCTTGTCTGGTCTATGGTCTTCTGGTTTTGCCGCCCGTTGGTGGGTCGGCTCTGCCAGAGGGTTGTCCACCCTCTATGCGGAGGTTGTTTGTCTGTAAAATCTGTAAATTGCATAAATAATGTAAATGTGTAGATGGTTGTATATATGCATTTTTCTTTGTCTAGTCCTCCCATGAGCGTCGACCCGAGATCTATATTCATGTATATATGTACATAGCTATATGTAACCCTTGTATATATCTTCCTGTTTTAGTGTGTATATTCCTTAGCTTTGTGTATATCCTTCCAGGTGACTCGACAAGCTGGCCAAGTCGCCTTTGCTTCTGGTTTTTTTCCTTCAAACTCGCTTCGAGGCAGAAAACCACCTGTTTGAAACTCGGCTCTCGGCCAGTTTCAAATAGACAATTTTCTCTCTCCTCCATCAAGGCTGTCAGAGCCTCATTTATTTCCCATGCATGCAATTACTTCCAGCCAAGTATCTTTCCCTTTTCACCCGTTCGAACAGTTGGCTCCGCCGTCATCGCTATCACATCCATTTAATGCCAATGCACGTGGCATCCACGTGGGCTCAGCAACTTGCCTTTTCACATATCTTTGCTAATAGTCATTTTTTTGGGCTTTGAGCCCCTTACCACCGTCCATCCTGTGTCTTTCCCAAGTGTGATAAAATTCCCCAGACCTGGATGTGTTGATACTTTAAGTTCATGATATATTTTGCTTTTCGGTTATCTTTGCATGATACTAACTTTTTAGGAAAAGCAAACACCGCAGTGGTAAGATCTCCGGACCCCGGAATAACTATTTTATTTTGATAAAAATATTCTGACGGTCGCTTTGCCTTGCAGGTTCCTAGACTTCGTCTTCTAAATATGTCTGAAGCATCTGCATCATCTCCTCCTGAAAGTCTGGAACTACCAACAGCGACAGAAACCAGGGCCGCAATGAAATCTAAAATGGAGAGGGCCCTGGAGAAACTACCCCTCACCATGAAGTTTGTGCAAAACAACAACATTACAGGATCAAAGATTGAGTCCAAGGTTAAACTCATAACTGACACCAGCGTCAAAACATGGGCAGAGATGCAAGCCTTGGTAAAAGTGATGCACATCCAGCAACAAGCTGGGGATCAATTAGCGATCAACATTGGAGGTTCTGGGATCCTCCGGGCAGCTTGCTTCCCGTGCTCCATGTAGTCTCTAGAGCTTATCCTGATGCTAGTGGCCAACTACAACTCCTCTATTTGGGCCATTATACTTGTAGCCACAGAACCTACGGGATACCCCACTCCACTGGTGTCCCTCGACCCAGACACATTCCGGGCGGGATTAGGAATCCCACAATTTGACAGAGCCACAGCATGGTTACAAGGGCTGATGCCTTGGACAAGTTTACTCAACTGGAGGATGTTTCCTGGGTGTACATGAATACCCACTGGCTCAAAGCCCCAAAGAGGGATCCAAAGAGAATGAAGATAGAAATCCCCCACTCTGAATTCAAGGAGAGCATCCAGATGGCGATAATAGCATTAGCCCGGGTATTTAGGCAACCCTCCACCCAGGAATTTGCAAAATGGATGTATTATTTCCTCCTCGACATCTCCACCAAGGGAGAATTCTTTGACTGGGCCGCAATAATCTCCAATCACATCGACTCCTGGTTCCTCCAGGTGGACAAGAAAAAGAAGTTTTATATGTCTTCTTACATTTTCTGGGCCCTAGCACAACAAAGGCCCCACTCCAACGGCCTATTTACAGATGGCATACTCAGGATGGGCTTGAAACAAAAAGCACCGTGGGACCATTTCCCACAGATTCAATGGGAGGCTAGCTTCCCCAGTTTCTGTCAAGTAAATGACGCGTTCGTTTACTACCATCTACTCACGTCCACCCGGGATGTCGGATACCACCTATCCACTAAGGTGATGAAGTTAATTAGTAGTTACGGACACTATTACATTCAATTCTAGTAGCATACATACATTAGGGTTGCTGGCTTCTCTGGGAAACCCTAATTGTTGCCTAGACATTGCGGGGACAAGATTGTGCTGCTGGAATATTGCCGGCAGATGATGGAATTACACACTTTCTTTGCCCTCAAGAAGGTCCCCAACGTCTCGTTCCCAATCACCTATGGGAACTACACCTACAGTCTGGCCACCGCAAAGGAGGCGGACAATGAGCTGAAAAGTTATAACTTGCAGGAATTTTATTTGGCGGGGAAGGACTTTGATCCGCATAGAAAAATAGCAACGGCAATGCCCCGGGCTTCAGAGCCCCATCAAATACACATGGAGGACTTCTGGGCAGATTGCCAAGACGATGTCGAGGTGCGAAGCTGGCACTATATTAGAATGAAAACTGGAATGATACAGGAACTGAAGCTCCAGAGATTCCCTCTGGGCTTCTCTGACGCCGCCCCCACCATAGATCCCCAGTACAAAGAAAGGGGGATCGATAAATTGGCACTGCCAGCAATGGATTGGGATGCCCAGGAGGGGCCCACAATCGAGGACTTCACTCAAGATGTGGTCGAGCGAAGTCATGCCTATTTTAAGAGGGTGTGCCCCAGGAGTATGCATCAAGCTCCCCGACCGATACCAAAATTGACTCCACCAGTACCAAGATTGACCCCGGGGGCCAAGACTTCTTCACAAGGTGCAGACAAAGGAAAGAAAATAGCTACACCCCCTTCCTCGCAAGAAGTCCCCATACAAGAATAGATCAAGCAATCTGTGGTGGCCTCCCAGCAAATGAGGGAGCAGTTAATGACGAGGCTGGCCACTCCCCCGCTCATGGTCGGACCAATTTTTCCTCCTTCCTCCCCGTCGCTGGCAGCCTTAATGGTCAAGGCAACGGTGGTGGATCCCATGGAGGCAGTAGCTATAGCCGATGCAGGGCCACCTTTGGTCACCAGGAGAAAGAGGAAACACATCAATTAGGTCAAGGCAGAACCAACGCCAAGGGCATCCCTCCCCCGAGAAGTAGAGATCCTTTCTTCCAGTTCCCCAGAACTGGAGAAAGAAGCAGAGCCTGCAGAGGTCCCAGCCAGTCCCCCTCTGCAAGAGGAGTTTGACGTATTTGCAACTGATGAATTCGGAAATCTACAAGGGGACGATACACAAGCAGGGATAGAAGTCCCGGAGAAAGAACAAGAGGCTACAGACCAAGAAGACTTGGGACAAGGACCTGCACAAGAACAAGAATAGGAAGCAGAAGAAGAGCCAGAACTGGAAATTGTCTCCGAGGCTCAAGAGGCACAAGGTCCGGGAGTGGACCAACCAAATCTGAGCAAATAAATGGCATCTGCTGGGGGAACCAGACCTCCAGGAATAACTGTAAACCCAGCTGCCACGTTCCCAAGGCCACTCCTGGGGGCAACCTTTGGGCAGGTTATCACAACGACCCAAACTCTGAATCTCGGTCTGATACCTCCCCTACTGCCAACAGAGGAAGAAGCCCTAGAAGAAGAAGAAGAATAAGAGAAGCAGCTTGAAGAGGAAATCCCCGAAGAATCCTACCAAGGTCCAGACCCAACAATAGGCACACAGGACAAGGCTTAGGAGATGGAGGTTGACAAAGAAAATATTGCTGTAGAAGAAGTTGAGGCAGGGAGGATGGATAAGGTCCATGACACTGAGGAGCAACAGCCACCGGAGACCGGGAGGGAATCAAAAGAACAAATTCTGGCAGGAAGGCCACCTCTCCCACCTTAGTGGTTGGTAGAGAGAAAAAAGAGAAAAGCTTAGTCTACTCTGGTGATTCCTGTCTCCCTGGACGAAATGATGGCCCAAGTTTAGGCCCCACTAAAGGCGAAGAAAGCCTGGATAGTTCATACTTTGCGAACTGGGTCGGGTAGAGAAACCGTTGCCGTTGTAGCGACACCTCCCCCAGACGTCGATGAAGCAACTGCAGACCCCACAGATTATGATGTTGCAGAGGTATCCCTAGGCAAAAGAGGAAATCAAGGTGAGGTGGACTTGCTTAAGGAGGCAGCAAGGGCAGTTAAAGCCCGATATGAAAAGGAGGCCCAGAGGCTCAATGCTGAGAAAGAGAAGAATGAAAATCTTATGGGATTGCTTACCGAGCTGGCTAGACCCATCAATGCAGCTCCTCTAGAGACCTCCACATCAGAGGAATTACCGCAGAGTGACATAAACTCCCTGCGAGTAATGAAAAAGAAGGCCCAAGCAGTGGATGAATGGTTCACCCTATAGATAGGAAACACCCAGCATTTCCTAGTGTCCACTCTCCTGGACTTATACACAGCCCGACAAGTTATCCATCAGGTGAAAGCACTCATTGAGCAGTGGGAGAGTGACGCTGAAAATTATCAAGCGTGGAAGGTGGAGCTCCAAGAGCTCCTCACCTTGGGAGAAGACATAATTTTTGAATCTGGAATTCTGGGTGAGGAATCATTTGATTTTGTGAGAACTCAGCACTCCAGACTTGACCTCACATTGGAGGTGACCAAGCAACTAGTAGAGTCCTTGCAAGAGAAGGTAAATGTTGTAAAGTATTCTTCTAATTTATATAAGTCTTTTGTAATAAAGGCTTCTGGGGCTGATCCCTTTAGTACAGATACTTATACCCCTGAAGATTTAGTTTTGGGGAGTTTTGATGAAATAATGAAATCTCGGTATCAATCTCCAGAGGGAATAGATGGGGCCCAGATGATAAAATTAACCAAAATGATACTTAAGGGTCATGACACGGCCAGAATGATAGATGAATTCAAGGGGAATGTTTTGGACCTGGGGGAACAAGTTGAAGTGGCTAGGCATAGAAGGGCCAGCCTAAGAGAGATAGATGAGGATGGCATTTTTTGCCTCCTCCAGGCCTTCAGCGATAATAAGCAACCTTGAGCTTTCTCTGGAGGCCAGGGAAAAACTCACATTGAGTATTCTTTATTCTTTTGGGACGTATGTTCCTAAATCTTGGAGTCCCGGGATCCAACAATTTATATTCTTTAAAGTGATCCGTGTCCCGGTCCCCGAGGCCGATCGGTCACTTTCAGAGGTGGTTAATAAAGACTATCAAAAGGTATTTGGCCACATCATGAGGCGTCGGCTCAGCAATTGGTCTTCTGACATGGTGGTATTCTCAAGGCGCCATTCAAGGGTACATCTAGCACATTGGAGACAGGGCACCACATTTCCCATTTATGAGGCATGTAGCCTCGGTCCCTGGGGGACCTGCTTTCTTCTTTCTCCTCTCTGGCTCTCTTCTCAAGATTGATTCTTCTGCTGCATATTCTTGTCTTATTCTTCTGACATGGCAGACCTATTCTGTCTCCAGGTCTTTTATAGGGTGGCGTAGGTAGTATCGGCCCCCAGATATTGTATTTTATTGAGACATGATGTAAATAGAGTTAGGGTTAAGAGAGTTGTATAAATAGGCAGATCGGCCCATTTCCAAGGGTCGGTGAAATTGATGATTTTGTTGTCCATAGCAATAGTAAAGTGATTTCTCTTTTTAAGTCACAGAGCTGAATGCTCCATGGTTCTATTCTTGATAGTTAGATGCTCCCCTGGAGTCACCATTATATCACGCACCAATGCTTGCTGGACTGAATATTAATGAAGAAGGAAGGATTCTTGGCCATGATGTTGTTGGCATTCTTGCTTCCGAGTTAATGGTATTTCATATTTTAATGTTCTGTATGTCTTTTACTCTGGTATGTTAAAGTAGATTAATGAGCTCTTTTCTCCCGCTACTGATAGAATGCTAGCTTATGGTTATGTGTTTCTTCGGTATTTAGTGTAGTCTTCCATAGTATTATTGATGTTCCAGATATTTCAGCATGACTATAGTTAGATGAAATACTTCTAATCCGGCAGGATCCTTTTCACTTTATTTGCTAAGTATTGGATGCTCGAAAAACCCTTACTTTGATTGAATCTCTGGAGAAGATGAGTTGAAGAAACTAGCTATCCCCCTCGAAAATAGTCACCTCTCCCAACCAAGCCCCGCACCGTCGTGACCCAACACCCAGGTGCTTGAAGGCCTGGAGGATTTATTTCCCCCGGACAACCTTTACAGGTAGAGTTGGCCAATTTCCCTGAAACCCGGTGACAACTTATGACTGTTGGCGGACCCGGTCAGCAAAACTCCGTCAACAGAAACTGGCGCTAGAAGGAGGGCATGAACTCATCCCCCTCCCAAGATTTTGATTTTACACCTTCTGAGGGTTCCCCGAGTTGTAGTTTTAGGAGACAAGCCTTCAGTGGGATTGGGTCTTTTTCCCCAGCTAAATTTGAAAGAGTCCTTAGGTCAGCCCCGAATCCCAAAAAGTTTATCGAGCTTGAGCCCCCTGCTCGAAAGAAACAGACCTCAAAAGTCACGCCAGCCACGGTTGTCTGGGGATCTACCATACCTTTGAATACACAAGCTCCCAAGATAGTTCTGAGAACTAGTACCCGAGCCACTACCCAACATATAGTTCCCCCAATGGCTGCATATTTTAGAAACACCGGGTCCCCAATGGGCACTTTTCCGAGCGCAACCAATGATTTACCCTCTCACCTGGAGAAGATCTTCCCGTGATATGAGCACTTAGGCTCACAAACCGTAGAAGAACACTTACAGGAATACAAAGATGCCATGAATTGACACCAAATCCAGCATGAAGATGTGTTGACCTGTATGTTCCCACTGTCCTTAGGACAAAGCGAGTTGAACTGGTACCTTAACTTGCCTGCCAACTCCATCAACACTTGGCAGGATATGGAGGACGCCTTCCTGGCTACCTTTCGCATGCATGTGGACCTAGCCTGGTCCTACAGTCAGTTCATCTCCATCAAAAAGGAACCTAATGAACCTCTTGTAGCATTTAACCATAGGTTCCAGCGCACGCTGAAGCGATGTACAGGCCCTTTTATCCCATCTCCAGATGTAACCATACAGACTTATCTTAATGCGATGGACCCTTTCATTGCCACCCTCCTTTGGAGAACAACCACCCTGGGCGACCGAGATACCTTGGCAAAAGTCTACAACCTAGCCCTAGAGTTGTCCTGTGGTCTCAACAAAACCCTGAGCGGGATTGGACAGAACACACCCTTTAACACGATCCCTGGTGGAATTGCGTATGCCAGGGGATACAACCCCAATCTAGCAATAGGCTCTCCTTCGATGGTGATGAATCCCCTGCCACCCTTAATAGACCAACAGGCACGATATGTTTACCCAGCCTAGACCCAAATCTCACCGGGTTTGGAATTCTTCCCTTGGAACCAGCCGCAGCAGACACAACAGACTTAGACACAACCGTCTGGAGTGCCTTTCTTCCAGTCGTCCACGACTGGAGGATTGCCACCCTCGACTCTGGATAATCTTGCTTCCTTCCCAAGAAACCAGCAACAACAACAGCTGTCACATTGTGATGCTAACACTCAGTTGACCACCGAGGTTGAGTCCCTTCGGCGAATGTTGTCCACCTTGACAATGGACATGGGCCAACTGAAGGTGGGGTCCTACGCGCAACAGAATTCAAATTCCTAGAGGGGGAACATTTTCTCCGGTCAACGAAACAACAATGCCAGAGGAAGGAACTTCAAAAATGGGTCTAGGACCAATCAACAACAGTGGAACAATAACACGAATACTAGAGGCCTGCCTCCGAACCAAAACACCAACCAAAATGGTGCTGGACCATCCCATTTTACACCAGTCATAGAATTCCAGCCCATGACTAACTAGTGTAGACTACATGATACTGGTTCACACAATGAGGTAAATTGTGCCACTTTGGAGAAGGTCATCATGATCTCCCAACTGCACAGGCAGCAATCACATGATACTACTCCCCCAGAGCCTCCTGTCCAAGAGACAACCCACAGTGCCTTCACCTGTGATACCATCTTCTTCGGGACTTCTCGAGAAGATGAAGAAGAATCCAAATTGCAGGGATTCTTTGACGAATCCATTCTGCCCTTTGAGGCCAAAGCCTTTACTAACCTCCAAGCTCCATACAATACCCAGAGCCAGGCTGGTAAAGGACCAGCTTACACACCTACACCTCCTGTCAAAGACAGTCCTCCTCCCCAGAATAACATAACTGATCGACCTGTACCTCCAAAAGGTCCTAGCCCTAACCAAGCGAAAGACCTCGCCGAGAAAAATCACCCATTCCCGGGAGGGAGATTCAATATCACGAAGGCGTTAGACTAGACCACCACCTCCATGACCTTGATGGAGGTTTTGCTAAATTGTCCCGAGCAGAAGAAGTCCCTTCTTAAGCTCTTAGGGAACCCAGAAGTAGTTAGCCGCCCACCCAAGACTGTCTCCTTTGAAGATACCAACGCGGCCGTCTTCCAGGGAAACAATGAGGATCCTTACTTCCTACTAGGCTTGAACATTTATGTAAAAAATATACACAACTACTTAGTAGACTCCAGAGCTTTGGGTAACATCATGCCTTTGTCCATTTGTCAGAAGCTCAGACTCCACCCCACCCCATCTAACGGCGCAGTAATCCAACTGGATAAGACTGCTGTGAAAATGGTGGGGGAATTGAAGAACGTCTGGATACATCTTATCCAGGACCCCAGGATAGCTAGCATCATTGACATCCAAGTGGTGGAAATTCCAGAGACCTATGGGATGTTACTAAGTCAGAATTGGTCTAAGTCCTTGAATGGATACTTTTCGACCTACTTCACCCACTTGTGGCTTCCATGGGAGGGAGAATCCAATCGAATCCGAGTCGAAAGTGAACCCCGGATGAGACAGGCCCTCACGGAGATTGGGAAGGTCAATGAATTTCTTTTCGCAGAGACTTCTCTGGGGGTGTACCGCCCTCTTGAAATCTTAACATTCGATTTCCTCCTTGAAGAAGACCTCGTTGTGCTACAAAGAGCGCAAGACTTAGAAGAAAAGATGAGAGTTGAAGTCAACTCTCAAGGTGCCATAGCAACCCTTGCCACACTCCTGTCTGGCACTTGGTGCCGTGTACACTACCAAAAACATTCAGAACTTGAGTGTGGGCCATGTCTCTCGATCGCTAACCAGCACCTCGATACCCTCTTGAACAAACAGCATGCAACTGATTCCCCGGGACCCAGTGTCCCTGTGGGATGCGCTCCTTTGGCGCCATCCCCCAAAGAATCCCAAACCCAAACTCCGGAGGTGAATTCTACTTTCACGCCAGTGGTTCAGGAGAAAATCCCCAAGTCTCCCAGCGATAATCCAAAGAAAACTCCCACTTCCCAGCCCCAGATTACAAACAATGACTTGTGGACCCTGAAGTTCGATGGGTCCCGATCCAAATAGGGCTGTGGGGCCAGGGTAGACTTAATCAACCCACAAGGGAAATCCTTCCTCGCATCCTACAGGCTGCAGTTTAACTGTACAAACAATGTTACAAAGTACGAGGCTTTGGTCCTTGGACTCTTATTTGCATTAAGGAAAGGTGTCACCCGCCTTCGGGCTCTGGGTGATTCAAAATTGGTTGTTAAACAAGTCCGGAGTCAATACACATGTCATGAAAAAAGGTTGGCCGCATATCGCAATCGGGCTTGGAGCCTTATTGAATATTTTGATGCCTTTGGTATTGACCTCATTCCCCGACGACGGAACTATGTCCCGGACGCCCTTACCGTTTTAGCCAGCACACTTGAGCCAATGGCCGGCTCACAACTCTAGAGATTTTCAGTTGAGACGGTCCCCACCCCCTCCATCCCAGATAATGTCACCCATTTTCAAGTTTTTGAGGACGATCAACATATCCTGGCCTTCATGGAAAATGTTGGCGTCTTTAAGGTTCAGATAGTAGAGGAACGTGACCATGACGATACTGGGCAGGGTGACGAAGATGATGGGATCATAGACTTGCCCACCAACACCATCCCAAGGGGATGGTTGCATTGGAACGAATCTTCAACTCAAACCCTCAGGCCCGTGAGAAGGTGTCATCCTCCCCTGAGAGAGGAAAGTTTGAAAAAGTTAACATCGGCCAGCCCGGTGAAGAAAAGATCATCCACATTGGTACCTCCTACTCCCCTGAGGAGAAGGAGAAGATTCTCGCGGTTCTCTGAGAATATATTGATGTAATCGCTTGGGGATATGAAGACTTAAAAATGTATGATACATCTATCATGACCCACACTATTCCCCTGAAACTAGATGCTAAGCCCTTTCGGAAAAAGCAAAGACCAGTCAACCCCTTGATAGAACCTCTGATCCGTCAAGAGGTAGAAAAACTCCTATCAGCCCAGATAATCTTCCCAATCCGGCATACTACATGGGTTTCCATCCTGGTCCCAGTAAGGAAAAAGAACGGTGAGATCCGCCTTTGCATGGATTTTCATAATTTAAACAAGGCATGGATAGTAAATGGATCCCAGATGATGTCTTTCTTAGATGGATATTCAGGGTAAAACCAAGTCATGGTCAAGTATGAAGACAGAGAGAAAACAGTGTTTACCACCAAGTGGGGAACATTTGCGTATAGAAGAATGTCGTTTGGCCTAATCAATGCAGGGGCCACATTTCAAAATTCCATGGACATTGTATTTGAGGGCCTTGTGAACTAATGCATAATCATCTACATGGATGATTTGACCATCTTTTCTCGAGACAGGCGCAATCATCCCACCCACCTCGCTCAGATCTGTGAGAGATGTCGCCGGTACGGAATATCCCTCAACCCCAAGAAGTGCATATTCGGGGTCACCGAGGGGAAGTTGCTCAGGCACATTGTCTCTGAGAAGGGTATATCTATCGACCCTGATAGAGTTGAAGCATTGCTAAATTTACAAATGCCTGGCAACAAGAAAGAGATGCGGTCCTTCTTTGGAAAAATCAACTTCGTGAGACGATTCATTACAGGATTCACAGAAATAGTTAAGCCACTCAACGAGATGATGAAGAAAGATACCAAGATTGAGTGGAGTCCTGAGGCAAAATAGGTGTTCGGCCAGATCAAACAGACCATAATGGAAGCACTAGTCCTAGCTAGTCCAGACTATTCCCTCCCATTTTATATCTACTCATTCGCTTCACCGCATTCTGCCGCAGCGGTGTTGACCCAAAAGGTCGAAGGAGAGGAACGACCAATAGCTTTCATGAGTTCCCCCTTCAAGAACGTCGAAGTCTAGTATTTATCACTAGAAAAATAGGCCTTTGCTCTAATTCACGCCGTGAAGAAATTCTGGCATTATATTCTCCAGAGTAAAGTGCATGCTATCATCCCAGACTAGGCCATCAAATCCCTGTTGATGCAGAGTGAATTGGGTGAGAGACGGGGGAAATGGATGGCCATCCTCTAGGAATATGACTTAGAAATGCAGCCCATGAAAATAGTCTGAGGCCAAGGACTAAGTCGAGCGATAGCAGAAGAGACTGCCCGCATAGAATGCCAAACTTACACAGTGGATTCCATCACCCAGGATCCATGGTACACTGATTTGGTATACCTGTTACTAAATAAAAAATTCCCGGAGGGGTTACCTCCCCACAAATGCCACGCTCTATGGATGAAAAGTGCCCACTTCATGATAAAAAATTTCGTGCTTTACCGCAAAAACTATGAAGGAGTTTACCTCTGGTGCATCGACAGGGACCAAACTGTAAGAATAATCGACAAATTCCATGGACAGTTTGGGACCGGGCATGGCTCCGCTGATGCCACTACCCATCAGATCCTCCAGGCCAGATATTATTGGCCCTGTGTCTTCAAAGATGTCTACGCTCATGTCAAAAAATGCCATACTTGCCAAACCGCAGCGCATCATGAGCGTAACCCAGCAATGCCTTTTCAACCAGTCTACGAAGCTAGACCCTTTGCCCAATGGGCATTTGAATTCATCGAGGAAATCAACCCCAACTCATCTGCCAACCACCGATACATCCTTACTGCTACTGTTTATTGCACTCGATAGTCTGAAGCTATACCTTGTAAAAACAACACGACGGACGTAGTCATCAAGTTCTTGGAAGAAAACATCGTCACATGGTTTGGAATGCCCTTTGCTTTAGTATGTGACAATGGTCCAGCATTCTCTTCGGCACAGCTACTCGAATGGACCTACAATCAGAAGATCGCACTGAAGTTCTCCAGCAACTATTATCCCTAGGGAAATGGCGTTGTTGAATCAACAAACAAGAATCTGCTTGAAGTGATCAAACATTTGTTAGAACAGAATCCTCGGGATTGGCATCAAAAGTTAAAATTTTCCCTATGGGCAGATCGCATTCGCATCAAGGCTGCCCTGGGAATGTCCCCATTCCACCTGGTTTATGGCCAGAACCCTGTATTTCCAGCCAATTTAAAGATCACAGTATTACAGTTCATGCAGGAATTCAACAACAGGGACAACATCGTGGAGGTTCGACTCTTGAATCTGGTGCGAATGGAAGAACAAAGAGACGTAGCCCTTGAATATTTCACGCATCATCAAGTAGTGGTAAAATGATGGTTTGACAGAAGAGCCCAATACAAGGCTTTTCGGATCTCGGATCTGGTCCTGCTGTGGGACAAGGCCCGGGAGAAGAAAGGAAAGCATGCCAAGTTCCAACGGCTCTGGCTCAGACCATACTTGATTTCAGAAATCTGTGGGGCAAATACTTACCACCTCAACACTCTGACTGGGGAACCTATTGCATTGCCCATTAATGGACAGTTTCTCAAACACTATTTCAAATAAGGAAAGTTTGTCCTAAGTTGTATTATATGTAAAGCTTCCCGCTTGTAAATATCTTTTCCGGGTGTCTCGTGCGAGGTACCCTGCCTTGTAAGTAACTTTGTCAGCTGTCCCCTGGGATGGCCCTCTTTTTCCATCTTTATTTTCATTTTCAATTTTCTTTTGGTCCCGGTGTTTTGTTCCATCTTGCAGGGATTGGAATGCTTCGCATAACTTTGGCCTCCAGTACGATGTCTACGGCATGGTGAACTTTAGAATCTATCTTTAGCATGGTGGAATCAACCCGGTCTCCGGGGTTCGTTTCATGGGATTTGGCACATTTTGAGGAATCTCCATTGGGTGTTCTCTCCGGAAATCTGGTAATCAGTGAACAAAATAATAGTATAAGGAACAAGTAATCAGACACACTGAGAATAGATCGGTTGTACTCTTTGATTGACCCAGGTCTAAAAATCTAAAGGAATTATCCTCGGGTCTGGATTTTTATCCCCTCTTCAAATATCTAAACGTAGGTGGATAGGTGAAAGAAGTACCATAATTAAAATTAGCTAAGCTTAAGCTTAATAGTGAAAGAAGTACCACCTTCGCCACCCAGAATTAAATAGAATAACAAAATAGAAAAGCGGGGTAAAGCTCCAGTCTTCGGGGGAAAATAAGTAAATTGATGACTGGTTTGATGTAATTAGTGCCTCTTCTCTATTCCTCCCAAAGGTCATCGGCTTGATTTCCTTCCAAAGCACACACGACACCACTGATAAAAGACTATGGACTGGCTCCTGTGGTTGGATTCTCTCAAATATGTTGCCCTTTTCCTGTCAGACGCTTCGAAGAGCGGCTTGTTCCAGCTTTGCTAACTAGAGATTCTTTAGTTCTCAAATACGATAAGGCATTTGTCCCAGATAGTCACCATTTGTTATGCCCTGCATCCCCATCCCTACATTTTGTGTGCAAAATGTTGGGTCCCCCTTTTTTTTATTTTTTCCTGCTTTTGCTTTGCGGTTTCGCTGGTCTTTCTTTCCTTTATGTTTTTCTTTCTCCGGGGTTTTCTTCCCTGGCGTGGCATTTCATTGTTTGTTTTCTGTCTCTGGGACTCCGGTCCCGGAGGTCGTCTTCTGTTGGGAACCATATTCCGGACTCTGGGATTCTTCATCATGATGTTCTTAGGAATATCATCACGAGCAATCCCTGGGCCTAGCGTCCGGAGGTTTCACCCGACCCGAAATTGCCGAAGAGAGGAGAGTTCCCTTTTTACCGCGGGTATAAATAGAAATTATCTATCACTTTCACATTTACCATGATTAAAACCTTGGAGCACTTAGAAAAAATTAGAGCGATTTTGAAGCGATTAACAGAGCATTTGCAGAAAATTTGTGATAATCAAGGCTTAACATCTTCTGCGTTCTCAGGAAATTGTGAGTGCTTCGTGGTGGTGATTCTGAAACTTTCTTGAACTCGAGCTCTCGTGGTAATCTCCCCTTTCTTCCACCTTCTACGTTCTCAGGTTGGTGTTTCTGCCTTCCCTCCTCCCCGTTTTGCTTCTGCTTTCTTATTTTTCTTTGGGTTTGCTTGGTTTTGTTTTGTTTTTGCTCTGGCTTGTCTGGTCTGTGGTCTTCTGGTTTTGCCACCCGTTGGTGGGTTGGCTCTGCCAGAGGGTTGTCCGCCCTCTGTGCGGAGGTTGTTTGTCTATAAATTGTGTAAATTGCATAAATAATGTAAATGTGTAGATGGTTGTATATATGCATTTTTCTTTGTTCGGTCCTCCCGTGAGCGTCGACCCAGGATGTATATTCATGTATATATGTACATAGGTGTATGTAACCCTTGTATATATCTTCCCGTTTTAGTGTGTATATCCCTTGACTTCATGTATATCCTTCCAGGTGACTTGACAAGTTGGCCGAGTCACCTTTACTTCTATTTTTTTGCCTTCAAACTCGCTTCGAGGCAGAAAACGACCTGTTTGAAACTCGGCTCTCGGCCGGTTTCAAATAGGTGGTTTTCTCTCTCCTCCATCAAGGCTGTTAGAGCCTCATTTATTTCCCTTGTGTCCAATTACTTCCAGCCAAGTGGCTTTCCCTTTTCACGCATTTGGACAGTTAGCTCCACCGTCATCGCTATCACATCCATTTAATGCCAACGCACGTGGCATCCACGTGGGCTCGGCAACTTGCCTTTTCACATATCTTTGCTAATGGTCATTTCTCTGGGCTTTGGGACCCTTACCACCATCCATCCTATGTCTTTTCCAAGCATGATAAAATTCTCAGGACCCAGATATATTGATACTTTAAGTTCACGATATATTTTTCTTTTCGGTTATCTTTGCATGATACTAACTTTTCAGGAAAAGAAAACACCGTGGTGGTTAGATCTCCGGACCCCGGAATAACTATTTTATTTTGATAAAAATATTCTGACGATCACTTTGCCTTGCAGGTTCTCAGACTTCATCTTCTAAATATGTCTGAAGCGTCTGCATCATCTCCTCCCGGAAGCCTGGAACTACCAACAGCGACGGAAACTAGGGCCGCAATGAAATCTAAAATGGAGAGGGACCTGGAGAAACTTCCCCTCACCATGAAGTTCGTGCAGAACAACAACATTACGGGCTCAAAGATTGAGTCCAAGGTTAAACTCATAACCGAAAGTAGCGTCAGAACATGGGCAGAAATGCAAGCCTTGGTAAAAGTGATGCACATCCAGCGACAAGCTGGGGATCAATTAGCGATCAACGTCGGTGGTTCCGGGATCCTCCGGGCAGCTTGCTTCCCATGCTCCATGCAGTCTCCGAAGCTTATCCTGATGCTAGTGGCCAACTACAACTCCTCTGTTTGGGCCGTTATGCTTGCAGCCATAGAACCTACAGGATACCCCACTCCACTGGTGTCCCTCGACCCAGACACATTCTGGGTGGGATTAGGAATCCCACAATTCAACAGAGCCATAGTGGTTACAAGGGCTGATGCCTTGGACCAGTTTACTCAACTGGAGGATTTTGCCCGGGTGTACATGAATACCCACTGGCTCAAAGCCCCAAAGAGGGATCCAAAGAGAATGAAGATAGAAATCCCCCACTCTGAATTCAAGGAGAGCATCCAGATGGGGATAATAGCATTAGCCTGGGTATTCGGGAAACCCTCTGCCCAGGAATTTGCAAAATGGATGTATTATTTCCTCCTCGGCATCTCCACCAAGGGAGAATTCTTCAACTGGGCCGCAATAATCTCCAATCACGTAGACTCCCAATTCCTCCAGGTGGACAGGAAAAAGAAGTTTTATATGTCTCCTTACATTTTCTGGGCCCTAGCATAGCAGAGGCCCCACTCCAACGGCCTACTTACAGATGGCGTACTCAGGATGGGCCCAGAATAAAAAGCACCGTGGGACCATTTCCCACATATTCAATGGGAGGCCAGCTTCCCCAGTTTCTGCCGAGTAAACGATGTGTTCGTTTACTACCATCTACTCACACCCACCCGGGATGCTGGATACCACCTATCCACTGAGGCGATGAAGTTAATTAGTAGTTACGGACACTATTACATTCAATTCCAGCAGCATACATACATTAGGGTCACCAACTTCTCTGGGAAACCCTACTTATTGCCCAGACATTGTGGGGACAAGATCGTGCTACTGGAATATTGCCGGCAAATGATGGAATTGCACACCTTCTTTTCCCTCAAGAAGGTCCCCAATGTCTCATTCCCAATCACCTGTGGGAACTACACTTGCAGTCTGGCCGCCGCAAAGGAGGCGGACAATGAGCTGAAAAGTTATAACTTGCAGGAATTTTATTTGGCGTGGAAGAACTTTGATCTGCATGGAAAAATAGCAACAGCAATGCCCCGGGCTTCAGAGCCCCATCAAATACACATGGAGGACTTCTGGGAAGATTTCCAAGATGATGTGGAGGTGCAAAGCCAACACTATATCAGAATGACAGCCGGAATGATGTAGGAACTGAAGCTCTGGATATTCCCTCCGGGCTTCTCTAATGCCTCCCCCACCATAGATCCCCAGTACAAAGAAAAGGGGATCGATAAGTTGGCACTGCCAGCAATGGATTGGGTCACCCAGAAGGGGCCCACAATCGAGGACTTCACTCGAGATGTGGTCAAGAAAAGTCATGCCTATTTTAAGAGGGTGTGCCCTGAGAGTATGCGTCAAGCTCTCCGACCGGAACCAAAATTGACTCCACCAGTACCAAGATTGACCCCGGGGGCCGGGACTTCTTCACAAGGCGCAGACAAAGGAAAGAAAATAGCTACACCCCCTTCCGCACAAGAAGTCACCATACAAGAACAGATCAAGCAATCTGTGGCGGCCTCCCAGCAAATGAGGGAGCAGTTAATGACGAGGCTGGCCACTCCCCCGCTCATGGCTGGACCAATTCGTCCTCCTTCCTCAGCGTCGCTGGCAGCCTTAATGGTCAAGGCAACAGGGGTGGATCCCATGGAGGCAGCAGCTATAGGCAATGCAGGGCCACCTTTGGTCACCAGGAGGAAGAGGAAACAAATCAAGAAGGTAAAGGCAGAACCAATGCCAAGGGCATCCCTCCCACGAGAAGTAGAGATCCTTTCTTCCAGTTCCCCGGAACCAGAGAAAAAAGCAAAGCCTGCAGAGGTCCCAGCCAGTCCCCCTCTGCAAGAGGAGTTTGACGTATTTGCAACTGATGAATTCAGAAATCTGCAAGGGGATGATACACAAGCAGGGACAGAAGTCCCGGAGAAAGAACAAGAGGCTACGGACCAAGAAGACTTGGGACAAGGACCTGCACAAGAACAAGAGCAGGAAGCAGAAGAAGAGCCAGAACCGGAAATTGTCTCTGGGGCTCAAGAGGTACAAGGTTTGGGAGTGGACCAACCAAAGTCGAGCGAACTAATGGCATCCGCTGGGAAACCTGGACCTTCGGGAGTAACTATAAACCCAGCCGCCACGTTCCCAAGGCCACTCCCGGGGGCAACCTTTGGACAGGTTATCACAGCGGCCCAAACTCTGAATCTTGGCCCAATACCTCCCCTACTGCCAACAGAGGAAGAAGCCCTGGAAGAAGAAGAAGAAGAAGAAGAAGAGAAGCAGCTTGAAGAGGAAATCCCCAAAGAAGCCTACCAAGGTCCAGACCCAACAATAGGCACACAGGACAAGGCTGAGGAGATGGAGGTTGACAAAGAAAATATTGCTACAGAAGAAGTTGAGGTAGGGAGGACGGATGAGGTCCACGACACTGAGGAGCAACAGCCACCGAAGACCGGGAGGGAATTAGGAGAACAAATTATTGCAGGAAGGCCACCTCTCCCACCTTAGTGGCTGGTAGAGAGCAAAAAGAGAAAATCTCAGTCCACTCCGGTGATTCCTCTCTCCCTGGACGAAATGATGGCCCAAGTTTAGGCCCCGCCAAAGGCGAAGAAAGCCTGGATAGTTCATACTTTACAAACTGGACCAGGTGGAGAAACCGTTGTTGTTGTAGTGACACCTCCCCCAGATGTCGATGAAGCAACTGCAGACCCCGCAGATTATGATGTTGCAGAGGTATCCCTGGGCAAAAGAGGAAATCAAGGCGAGGTGGAATTGCTTAAGGAGGCAGCAAGGGCAGTTGAAGCCCGATATGAAAAGGAGGCCCAGAGGCTCAAATCTGAGAAAGAGAAGAATGCAAATCTTATGGGATTGCTTACCAAGCTGGCCAGACCCATCAATGCAGCTCCTCCAGAGACCTCCACATTAGAGGAATTACCGCAGAGTGACATAAACTCCCTGCGAGTAATGAAAAAGAAGGCCCAAGCAGTGGATGAATGGGTCGCCCTACAGATAGGAAACACCTGGCATTTCCTAGCATCCACTCTCCCAGACTTATACATAGCCCGGCAAGTTATCCATCAGGCAGAAGCACTCATTGAGCAGTGGGAGAGTGACGCTAAAAATTACCAAGCGTGGAAGGTGGAGCTCGAAGAGCTCCTCACCTTGGGAGAAGACATAATTTCTGAATCCGGAATTCAGGGTGAGGAATCATTTGATTTTGTGAGAACTCAGCACTCCAGACTTGACCTCACATTAGAGGTGACCAAGCAACTGGTAGAGTCCTTGCAAGAGAAGGTAAATGATGTAAAGTATTCTTATAATTTATATAAGTGTTTTGTAATAAAGGCTTCTGGGGCTGATCCCCTTAGTATAGATACTTATACTCCCAAAGATTCAGTTTTGGGGAGTTTTGATGAAATAATGAAATTCCGGTATCAATCTTTGGAGGGAATAGATGGGGCCCAGATGATGAAATTAACCAAAATGATACTTAAGGGTCATGACGTGGCCAGAATGGCAGATGAATTCAAGGGAAATGTTCTGGACCTGGGGGAACAAGTTGAAGTGGCCAGGTATAGAAGGGCCAGCCTAAGAGAGATAGATGAGGATGGCATTTTTCACCTCCTCCAGGCCTTCAGCGATAATAAGCAACCTTGAACTTTCTCCAGAGGCTGAGGAAAAACTCACATTGAGTATTCTTTATTCTTTTGGGACATATGTTCCTAGATCCTGGAGTCCCGGGATCCAACAATTTATATTCTTTAAAGTGATCCGTGTCCCGGTCCCCGAGGCCGACTAGTTACTTTCAGAGGTGGTTAATAGAGACTGTCAGAAGGTAGTTGGCCACATCATGAAGCGTCGGCTCGGCAGTTGGTCTTCCGATAGGGTGGTCTTCTTAAGGTGCCATTCGAGGGTACATCTGGCACATTGGAGACAGGGCGCCGCATTTCCCATTTATGAGGCATGTAGCCTCGGTCCCTGGGGGACCTACTTTCTTCTTTCTCCTCTCTGGCTCTCTTCTCGAGACCGATTCTTCCGCTGCATATTCTTGTCTTATTCTTCTAACATGGCAGACCTATTCTATCTCCAAGTCTTTTGTAGGGTGGCGAAGGTAGTACCGGCCCCCAGATATTGTATTTTATTGAGACATGATGTAAATAGAGTTAGGGTTAAAAGAGTTGTATAAATGGGCAGATCGGCCCATTTCCAAGGGTCGGCAAAATTGATGATTTTTTTGTCCATAGCAATAGTAAAGTGATTTCTCTTTTTAAGTCGTAGAGCTCAATGCTCCATGGTTCTGGTCTTGATAGTTAGATGCTCCCCTGGAGCCACCATTATATTACACACCAGTGCTTGTTGGACTGAATATTAATGAAGAAGGAAGGATTCTTGGCCATGATATTGTTGGCATTCTTGCTTCTGAGTTAATGGTATTTCATGTTTTAATGTTTTGTATTTCTTTTACTCTGGTATGTTAAAGTAGATTAATGAGCTCTTTTCTCCCGCTACTAATAGAATGCTAGCTGATGGTTATGTGTTTCTTTGGTATTTAGTGTAGTCTACCATAGTATTATTGATGTTCCAGATATTTCATCATGACTATAGTTAGATGAAATACTTCTAACCCGGCAAGATCCTTTTCACTTTATTTGCTAAGTATTGGACGCTCGAAAAACCCTTACTTTGATTGAATCTCCAGAGAAGATGAGTTGAAGAAACCAGCTATCCCCCTCAAAAAAAGTCACCTCTCCCAACCGATCCCCGCACCATCGTGACCCGACACCCAGGTGCTTGAAGGCCCGGAGGATTTATTTCCCCCGGACAACCTTTACAGGTGAAGTTGGCTGATTTCCCCAGAACCCAGTGACAACTTATGACTGTTGGCGGACCCGATCAGCAAAACCCTGTCAACAAGACCCATACTTTTTTGTGATGATGAAGGGCCCCAACCAATTAGGTTCAAACTTTCCTTTCTTTTCATGGTTTTAGAGGTTCTTCATATTGTGCTACAAGACAAGATCACCAACCTCAAACTGACAAGGTTTAATCCTTTTTTTGAACTAGATGCGGAGGCGATTTTGATACATGCAGAGGTGGTTTAAGGCACTAAGGCATCTCTCATCAAGGAGTTCTAGCTCTTGCAAGTTGGAAACTCTATATTCTTCTTCAAACAATAGATTCTATAGAGAAATTTTGAGGGGAGGGAGCTCAATTTTGATGGGTAGAATAGCCTCAGTGCCGTAAGCAAGGGAAAATGGGCGGCTCTAGTGGGGGTTCAGATGGAGGTACGGTAGGCCCAAAGGGCAAGATTGAGGGGAAGGTGCCAATCATGGCTAGCTTCATCGACTATTTTCTTGAGGATTCTAAGGATGGTTTTATTTGTAGCCTCTTCTTGACCGTTGCCTTGTGAAAAGCATTTGGAAGAGGTATGGTGGGTAATGCTAAATTTCCTACATAGATCTATGACATCCTTTTTTTTGAAAGGTCCTCCATTATAAGTAACAATATCCTAAGGAATTCCATAGTGATAGATAAGATAGTTCAAAATGAACTTTGAAATCTATTTTCTAGTGGTGCAGGTAAGAGGAACATCTTTGACCCACTTGGTAAAGTACTCAGTAGCAACAAGGATGTATTTATGGCCATTGGAAGAATTAGGGAAAATATGGCCAATGAGGTCGAGACCCCACCAAGAAAAGGGCCAAGGGGTGATGGTGGGCTGAAGGCATTGGGATGGGGCATGTATCAAATCACCATGCTGCTGACAAGGCACACACTTTTTCACATAGTTGTAAGCATCTTGTTCCATAGTAGGCCAGTAATATCCAGTGTGTAACAAATTCTTGGCCAAAGTGAGTCCACTAGAGTGAGCCCCACAGATTCCTTGATGTACCTCCTCCAAGGAAGTTTGTACTTCATCAGAGTTCAAACACCTTAAAAGAGTTCCATCAAAATTCTTTTCAAAAAGGGTATCACCAATGATTGTGTATCGGGAAGTGCAGAAAATGAAGGTTTAATGTTGATTGGAGGTTAAGGCAAGTGGGGTATGTCCATCACAAAGGTAGGAATATATTTATTGGTACCATGGGGAGTTAGGATCAGAAATTTCACACACCATTTCAAAATTCAGTTTGTCATAGGCAGAGACCGTAAGATTCTCAACTAGAAACTCACAACATTACTGTGTTCTGGCATGGTGATCAGGGACCCAATAGTAGCCATGGCATCAACTGCTTTCTTGTGTGTGAAGGGGATTTGTTGGAAGACCAATTTAGTGAAATGCGGTTTGAAATCTATGACTATTCAATGATAGGGAAGCAACTTATCATCCTTTGTTTGATATTCATCTGTAACCTGTTTGATAACCAATTACGAATCACCTAGTACCAGTAAATTGAAAATCTTCCATTGTATGGCCTGACTGAGTCCAAGTACAAAGGCTTCATATTCTTCAATATTATTCTTACAAGGAAAATTTTATTTATAAGATTTAGGGATGAGATCCCCTTTTGGTGTAACAAAAAAGACTCCTACCCCCGCTCCTTTTTAAGTGAAGGATCCATCAAAATAAAGTTTCCATGGAGTACTCAGGGAAATATTGAGGACTAATTCATCTAGAAAATTTGTTATGAGTAGATGTTTACCATCAACAGGTGCTTTAGCTAGTTGATTTGTAATAACTTGTCCTTTGATAGCTTTGTGATCCACATAAACAATGTCAAATTCAGTAAGGATCATAACCCATTTCACTATACAACTAGTGAGAGCAGCACGTGCCAGGAGATATTTTAGTGGATCAATTTTGGCAACAAGATGAATCTTATGATTAAGCATATAATGTCATAGTTTCTGCGTACATTAAACAACAACCAAACATGCTTTCTAAATTAAGGAATAATTAAACTCATAACAAATAAGAGTCTTGTTGAGATATTAAATTGCTCACTCTTTACTGGTATCATATAATTGTGCCAGAAGGGCTCCCAATGTGATCTCTGTAGCGAATATATACAAAATTAGAGGATGACCAGCAATAGGTGGTACCAACATAGGTGGATTAGCCAAATAGCCTTTTAGTTTCTCAAATGCATTTTAACATAAGAAATCCCATTGAAATTTTATATTCTTGTGTAGGAGATGAGAGAACGAATGCACCTTATTTGCCAGTTGTGACATGAATCTTTTGATTGACTGCAGTTTTCCTTGTAAGTTGCACAATTGTTTCAATGTTTTTGGAGGTGGCATCTTGAGGATGGATTTTAATTTCTTTGGATCCACTTCTATTATGCATCACGACACAATGTATCCAAGCAACTTACCAGATTGCACTCCAAAGACACACTTCTTGGGATTTAGCTGTAGCTTATACTTCTCCAAATGCTCAAAAATGGTAGTGAGGATAGGAATGTGTGATTCTCGTGTCTTGGATTTTCCCAAAAGATCATCTACATAGTCTTTTATGATGACATGCAAAAGGTCATGAAAGATAATAGTCATTTCTCTCTAATATGTGGCATCGGCATTCTTAAGGCCAAAGGGCATCACCTGATAATAGAAGGTACCCCAAGGTGTTGTGAATGTGGTTTTGTGCTAGTCTTATGGTGCTATCCTGATCTTATTGTAACCGAAGAAGCCATCCATGAGGGACAACATCTCATGTCTAGCAGTCAAATCCACTATAATATCAATATTTGGGAGTGGAAAATCATCCTTAGGACATGCAAGGTTTAGGTCTCTAAAATTAGTGTAGATGTGAATGCCCCCAGTAGGTTTACCTACTGGTACAATATTGGAGACCCATTCAGGATAGTCTATAGGTCTGATTACTTTAGCATCCAGCATCTTCTGAAGCTCTACTTTGACTGCTAGTGCGACTTGCGGATGCATTTTCCAAAGTTTTTGTTTAACAGGTTTCACACATGGATCTATAGCAAAATGGTGCATGACAAGATTTGTATTCAGCCTCGGCATGTAATTGTAAGTTCAGGAAAAGTTTATTTTATGTTTATGAAGGAATCCTATCATGTCTTTCTTTTCTTGATCACTAAGAGAAACTGTAATGTAAGTGATGTGTGGATGTGCTTCTGTGCCCAGATTGATTGGGATAGTGTCTTCGATAATCATAGAGGACACTTCTGGTTCTGATGATATAAATGGAAGATCAGCTTCTCCCTCCTCTAGTGCCTCAGAAAGGTTTTCACTAGAGGATGCATCCTTTATTTTGTCTTTTTCTTCATCCAAAGGTGCCTATGAGAGGTTTTCACTAGGGGATGTTTTTGTATTTTCATTTTTATTTTTTTTGTCATTTTTGCAACTAAGAGAATTAACCTAGTTACCGTAGTAGGCTTTCTCAATGTAGTGAATCTGATGTTTGTATTCTCAGAGATTCTTAAGTCCAAAGAGGGCTAAAAATACCTCATCCAAATCACAAATGTCTAAAGCTAGTTGTGAATCTTGCTGATCCCAGATGATTAGTTCAAGGTTTTTGAGGGGGAGACAAGGGGATGAAAGGTCGGCTTGGGTGATAGTGAAGACATGGTTATTTTCATCGAGGTCATCTTCAACATAGTGGAAAGGAATTTTTAAGAATTCTTCTTTAGTGTCTGAATCTGAGGTAGCTAAACAATAATCCTTAGCAAAGTTAGCCTTAGTCTCTATGGAACCCAACCCATGTCCTTTAGGATAGCAATTGGCTGTTATAATTTTCTTCTTACCAGTTTCATTAGCTCCAAGACCAATACCATGATATCCCATGTTTTCAACAATGGGAGTAACCTTGATATACTTTCCTTTGGGGAAGGTTACAGTTTTTTCATCTTCATCATTGTAGAGCCAATCAACAATATTGTATTCCATGTGTTCATCTGATAAGGACCCCCAATGTTCAAAAGTGGTTTTTTTGCAATGCATGAGCACTTTGTCTTTAAAGGGGGGTAATGTTGATGGTCTTCCATAAGATTTTGGAGACAAAGGGAGTTGCCCAATGCATAGAGAACTTTCAAATTTATATTATCCCATGCCTTCATCTGTAAAGGTGGCCTTTGCTTTAGATCTAGAGGCTTTGTCTTCAACAACCATTTCTTTTCCTTTGGATTGATTAGCTCATGTTTTTGGTGTCTTTTCTGGAACTAAGGGGGTGTTTGAAACAGGGATTTCTTGATTAAAGTGTCAGACAAACTCATTCAACAGACAATAGTTAGATTGTTTGCCTTCCAATTTCTTGGAGTATTGAAAGGGCTCAAGATCTCCATGAATCATGATTTCTCTATCGTGATTTGGGAAATTGAGACATTGATGATAAGTAGAGGGTACACCTTTGATAACATGTATCTAAGGTCATCCCAGCAAGATATTGTAAGGTAGATCTAGATCTAGCACATGGAAAATAGTTTCAATCAAGGTCGGGCCCACTTATAAGGGTAGTGTGATAAAACCCTTGCTTTCTCATCCTCTATCATCATAGGCCTTTATTGTGATTCACTTGTCTACATCTAGGAGGTCCTCAGAAAGACCAATGTTACGAATCATCTTCAATGTGCACAAATTCAAGCTAGATCCACCATCTATAAGGACTCATTTTATTTTTGTGGATTGGATTTTGGCTTAAATATGGAGGGACTTATTATGATGAGGGTCAGGACCATGAATGTCCTTATCAGTGAAGACAAGATGCTCTTGTGTGGCTAAGTTCCCAATCATAGCTTGGAATTGTATGGCATTGATATTCTCAGGGACACAGGATTCATTTAGAGCATCTTCAAGGATTTCTTTATGAATTGGTGAGGTTTTTTGAAGATCTAGAATGGATATCTATGCAGGCATCTTTCCTAACTAAGCCAATAGGTCATAGCGTGAGGTAGGCCAAGCACTGGTAGATGGTGTAGTTGGTAGATTTTTAGATGTAGAAGATTTATCAGCAACTTGGACAGTGACTCTGGGTTTGCGTGTGGTAGCATTAAAATCAGCAACTTTAAGGATTATGGTGTTAACATATGTGTCAAATTCTTCAATGCAACCAAAAAGAGCATCAAACCCAAAGATATCAATTTCTTCTAGACTCCCGCATGTTCGATCATCTCCTAAAATAGTATTGGTAGAGTAATCATATGGTATTGTGTTTGATGCATTTTTTTGATTGTGTAGTGGAAAGGGTTGATTATATACTTTAAGTTTCACATTAGATGAGGATGCATTCTGACCTTCAACTTCAATTTTTCCATCCCCAATGAGATCTTGCACAAAGTGTCTAAGCTTCATGCATTTCCTGGTATCATGTCCTTTGATGCGATGATAATCACAATATTCATTATCTCTATACCAAATAGACTTGGTTTCATTCTCATTGAAAGGCTAAGTATTTGGATAGATTATCATCCCTTCATCCACAAGTTTTTTAAAGATCACATCTAGGGGTTCTATCAATGTTGTGAATTGTTGTTGTTTCCAATTATCATTGTTGTTGTTGTTGTTGTTGTTGTTGTTGTTGTTGTTGTTGTTGTTGTTGTTGTTGTTGTTGTTTTTGTTGTTGTTGTTGTTGCGAGGAAACAAGTATGATTGATTGCATGGTTGTTGTTGATTGTTGTTCCGCTTGTTGTTTTAATACTGATTCTGATTGTTCTGATTTTGATTGTTCTGATTCTGATTTTGATTCTCATTGGTGTTGTGATTCTTTTGATTATTATTGTTGAATTCTTCAATAGTTGAACAAGCTTGGCATTAGTCACTCCATCATTGACAACTCCTTTGTTTTTACTCCAGAATTTGGTTTATCATTGTTGGAAGGAGAATAATGTTTGATTCTACCTCTTTGCAAAAGGTCATCTTAAATATCTTTTCCCTTCTTGACAAGGGATTCAAAGGTGTCAGGTGAAGCCATTTTCATTTGGAAAGACATCTTGAAGATCAAATTATTTGTGAAGATGTCAATTAAGAGACTATTAGGTATTTTCCATGGCATGTGGTTTTCAATATGTCTCCATCGTTGTAAGAAACTAGCAAAGGTTTCTCCATTCTTTTGTTTAGTATTGCACAAATCAATGAGTGTTGCTTAATGCTCAATGTTATATGAATATTGCCCAACAAACTTCTCTGCGAGATCAGAGAAAGTAGAGATTGACCCATAAGGAAGGGCCATGAACCATTCCAAAGATGCACCTCCAAGACTCCTAGTGAAGAGTCTCTTTAGGTAATTTTCATTATAGGAAACTTCTTGACATGCGATGTAAAATTCTTTGAGATGTTGTAGAGGACATGTTTCACATTTGTATTTCTCAAATTTAGGCATCTCAAAGTTTGGTGGAAATGGTTGCATTGTGATGGACTTGTAAAATGGATAGGGACAAATCTCTTCAAAAGAAAACTCCTTTTTTCCCTCATTTTGAAAACCATGCACAAGGTTTTTGATTTCATTAAATTGTTGGGCCAAGTCTAGAGCATTCTGTAGGGAAAATGGTCGCACATAAGCTCTGCCTCCTCCAAATTATGCAGCTAAAAACCCTGTAGAGGTCATACCAACAGTAGGAGGAGGTATATATTGATAAGCTCTAGATGTTTTGGTTGTGGATGTCTTCATACATGCTGTTTGAAATAGAGATGATGTAGGCAAAGGCATGGAAATCTGCCCTATGTTGTTGACATTAGCACTTGTTCCTTGAGTAGTATTTGTCATTGTGTGAGTGCTATTATGCACAGTAATATCTAGCAAGACACTTAGGATTTGTTGAATTTGTTCTTGTGTCAATTGGGGTGTTGATGTAGTTGTTGACATAGGTGCTATTGTAGGTATTGACGTGGAAGGTTCACTAATAGCTCCTTTACCAGTATCATGTGATGATGTGGCATTTGAAGTAGAAGTCATGGCTGTAGTAGTAGCAGCATCAGCTTTGGTGATGTTTTAGGTAAGGAGTGTTTCATCAAAGTCAGTGGGCACTGTAATAGCATTTTGAATAAGATTCAAGAATATTTCACCCCTATTTTGAGTAATGGCCTTCTCAACTATTTCTAAGTTGTATGGATCGCTAAGGAAGTCAATAACTTGGTTAGGTCTTTCTTCTTGCTCCACTAACTCAGTTTCTTTGGGAACTTCATCAACTTGTACTTTAGTGCCTTGAAAGTATTGATGGGAAAAATGATTCTCCTCATAGGTAGTGGTGTTGAGTGTTGCACACCTCATGTTTCTAGCTTGGGATTGAGTGACTACCATACAATGGCGAACTTTAGAAGAATGGAAAATAAGAAGATGTAAGATTTGAGAGATGAAATGGAATGGAGAAAATATCTTATTATTGATTTGATTTGACTTGATTGGATTGGATTGATTATTGACTGATTGATTGTTTAAGATTTAAAGGTTTTTGGAACAAAATGTAAGCATGACAAGACCTTATGATGATACAAACACAAAAGGATTAAGTGATATATGTTCTACTTGAAGATGGACTTGTGATCTTAAGAAAAATGGGACACCACTAAGGGATTTAAATCACTTGAGATAGACTGGTGGTCTACAAGTGATGTTGTGTTTGTTTGAGGATGAAGGTTTGTAATACTTTGATTAAGGTCTTTCAACCTAGAAGGATTGATTTGATTTGAAGATATTTGATCTAATTCTCCAAGAGAAGGAAAGATGCTTGATGATGATGGAAGAATTGAAGAATTGATCTTTAGAAATAAGAGGGTTGTCTAATCATACTACTCAAGGGTGATAAAGGCATGGTTGATAGGATACTTGGCCATGAAATTGCAGATATTGTTGTTATGCATGATTTTGTCAATTTTATCACAATACTCAATTTCTTGCTTGATTGATGTGGAAATGTGTTGGTATTCTTTGGATTTGCGAGTGGTTTCTTTCTATTCTCGATAAACTGAAGGTGTTGAAATCTTAACCTTCTTATGTTTCTTGGAACTAGTCATCTCATATGGTCAAAATTTTGGTTTTGACTAAATGATTGAATGATTTAGAACAAATGGTTTCAGGGTCCCATAGAAGACCAAATTTTAGATATTTTAGCAGATTTTCGAGCTCATTATTTTCAAGCGGAGACAGAAGTCTCAGACGCAACTAGAAACATGTGCAGATGGTGATCTGTGTAGATGAAGACTCTAGAGCAGAGACGAAAGACTGTTGCTTAAAGTAGTGTTATGATGTTTTGATAGATTTTTTGATTTCAACTTGGTCTTCAGTAGGTTTGTTTGATGGAAAGAACCAATTTTAGCACACTCAAACCTGAAAATAACTAGCAAGTGTCTTAAAAAAAATCCAATAAGGGACAAAGCAACCTTGAGGGATACAAGCAAGTGTGACTTTGGGGAACTTTGATAAAATCAGAATATTTTTTTGTGTATGTTCAAATGACTCTTTCAAGCCACTTATGTTTTTACTTGGTTTATCACAAAGAAAATAGTACAAACAGTAGCTACATTAGGGAATTGGCTTTGCATGAAATATTATAGGCCCATTGCTTGGTAGTCCTTTAGCTCACACAATAGTGTCACCCCCAGAAGTGCACCTGTGTTTTTTCCTTTTGCCAGGTATTGTTGTCATGCTATGAAGATCTCTTTCACAACACAATACCCTAGGACACGTATGATGAGAATCTTGGAGGGAGAATCTTCCCTCTCCTTGCACTATAATAAGTCAGCGTTTAGAGGTGAATTAGGTAGGATACTAATTTATAGTTTCTAATAAGATTCATGGCGTCCCCGCAATCAGTTTGTATGGCATGAGACACTTAAGTCTCTAGTTCAACCATGCCAGTATGCTGAGGATATTCACTCAGTATGGACTACCATTGAACACAACTTGCCTAAGCTTGAAGGGATAAAGAAGACCTTTGGGTTACACCTTATTTCTATACCTATCAAAGGGATTTACCAGTTTGAGTTCATCCTCTAAAGGGGAAGCGTGCCCTCTAGACAGGCCTCTCTAGAAGCTAGATTAATCTAAGCTTTCTCTTCACCCAAGTTCCACAAAGGTGAGGGGAGAGGATATGGCTATAGTTTAATCATAGCATCATGTAATTTAAGGGTTCTATCTAATGAAAAAATAGCTCGAAAGAAGTGTTGAAAAACACTTCTTCAAACACACTAAAAATAGTTCATTTCCAAATTGAACCTAATTAAAGCAACTAAGTGGTTTCTTCCTAAGAAAAAGACACAATAGTATGATTAATCATGCAAGTTCAATTCATTTCCCACACATCAATAAGGAAAGCTTGTAAAAAAGTGTGTTTGTTTGCCTTAAGTCATTCAAGATTTGTGAGGTTCATTCCCTTATGCATTCGAGATTGTATGTGGTTGATTTCTGTTTTAAACAACATTCATTCAAAGACTAATGTTTAAACAAACAAGTTTATTTCCAAAAATCTGTTAAAACCCAAGGAAACCTACATGAAAAACTATAAGTAGTTTTTGGAGCCTTCAACTATGAAATGTTGCACAAAATAATAGGTCACAGGAAAATCGCGTAGATGACGATTTGCACAAACGGTGATCTGCATGAACGATGATTTACTTGCATAGACAGACAAATAAAAATAGTTAGATTTTATTACCAAAAAGACTTATAAATATTAAAAAAAAATTATCAATTTCAGCAACATTTAACTCTTAAAAATCATCACTCTGTCAAAAACCCAAGAGTTAGAAATCTTAAAATCTGATAAAAATAGTTTAAAACAATGTTACTCTAAGTCTATTTTTAGACAGGTAGAGACGATTGTCTGTGTACACAGATGGTGAATAATCACAAACACGATCTACGCAGATGATGTTTTGGAAATGCGGACGGTGGAATCAGAGCATGGACAGCTTTGCATAAAAAATTTCTAGAACTATGAAAAAAACATAAAACTTGTTAGAAAAAAGGGACTTGGGTCCCACCAGGTGTGCCAAAATGTATGTGATAAAACCTACCTATCAAACACAATCACTCAAACAAAAAATATTAGTCATTAGGAATCACAAATAAGTTAGCATATTCAAATGAAAGCTTGAAACAAATGGGTTTACACCACAACCTTCAATGGGCCAAACAAGTGCACCCAAGCCTTGTTGATTTGGTCTTAGAGATATTTTTGGGTGTGCTCTCCCAACACAATATTAAAAATCCCACTAGATTGATAGATATAAGCTAAAATTCATACTAATGGATAATGAAGAGCTCAAGAACAAGTATGAGGAACTTGTCTCAAGCCTTCACCAAATATGGATGAAGATGAAAATACTACACTAGGATGATATGTGATATCAAAGAAAACTAAGATTCATTCATCATGATTACCTAAGATGTGATTTCTATATTTTCTAAGAAAATGAACATGTAAATGCACTATAAAATTCTAGCACTAAACTAGCATGATAACAATGCTAAAATGAGAGATGATTTGCTCTTGGCAATGGCCTCTATTTATAGATTCTTTGGAGGAGAGAGAGGGATTGGATGAGGTGGAGCTCATGTGACATCCACATAGGTGCCACATGAGGGACACATAAGCCATGCAAGAGGCCCACTTTTCTCACACATGTGTGAGCAACTTTTGATGTGATGGGTCAAGGTGTACTTAAAGTACACATGTGAAGGATCTTGTAAGAGGTGTAAGAACTTTAGTCCAATGAAACAATTTTAGAAAGTGTAAGAAGGTGTCATCATGGGTGTAAGAAACCTTGTTGGCACCAAATTAGGATTATCTGAAAAAGTCAATTTTTGGAAATTTGCTCACACATGTGTGAGCAAATAATTAGGACTAATTTGTGTAGGAATCAAGAAATCAACCTAATTAACCTTAGTTAATTAGTGAGTATGTCTATTTGGTGAGAGTGATGTGAGGTAGGGTAGGATCTATGTTCAAATTAGCTTAATCCAAATTAAATTTAGATTAGTTATAGTTTAGAAGAATAAAGTCATGTGGAGGAATAAATAAATTAAAAATTTATTTAGAAGGGTTTAATGTGGGGTAATGTATATAAATAAGATTTAATACATTAAAGAGGATACTATTTAAATTAAATTTAAATACTAAGCAAAGTAAATCTTATTTAATTAAATAAATAGAAGAATATAAAAAATATAATTAATTAATTATAATGCTATGGGAATATTAATTAAATTAATATAAGGACAATTTTAGACGTCTACAATAGGTGCTACATATCCAGGGATAAATTAGGGCTTGGGGGTTTGTCAGTTCAAGAGGTTCAATTATAGAAGGATAGTTTGTGGCTCTATCTTGCAAATTATAGTAATTAAAATATCCATGAGGCTTTAGCATGCTATTTTTATTAATATTGTAATATTATTTCATTAAATATAATAGAAATAAAGTGTTTCTATTCTTGTAGTTATTATACTCTTCCTAATTTATGTTAATTTCCCTATTGTGTTGTGTGTGCGTTTGGGTTAGTAAGGGAAATTACCCTTCATGATCTTCCTTTTATTTCTCCTATGATATCTCAGTAATAACTTCTTTTCCCTTAGGGCTCATTTTCCTTCTTTTAGGTTCCTAAAGGGAATGACCAATGGTAAACTCTAACTCCTTCCGATCTAAGGAGGAATCCTCCTCAAATAGACTGATTGACATAGCACCAAATAGTACCACACCAAAGCATGGATCAATTTCTAATGACAAGAAATAAACTCTTCAATCATTTTCTTTATCTTCCATTTATTCTAAGTATTTGCAATTTTTCTTTTTGACAGAGTTGTCAGACAACCACACCACATCTTTTCTCAATGACAATGAATTCAGAAATTAGAATACCAAGCACATAAGAAAAGACCCAAAACGGAAGGAGTAACCCTCAACCAAACTGATTTTGATGCTCTCAAACAATTTCTCCATTAACACGCTACACAAATCAAACTATTAATTCTCCTTTACAACCTTGTGTGCAGGACATATAACAACATCTAAAGTAGAACCTTCATGATTTTGAAAGTAAATTTTGTAAGTGATTCCATATGCAACATACCTGACTGGGGAATCAATAATAATATTAATCTATAAATATTGGGGGTCTTTATCAATACCAATAATCTCCTCAACAACTTTGTATTTTACCTTCTTCTTCCTAGGAAGATTACTAACATAGCACAAACCAGTAATTTCTTTAATGGCTTCCTTAGTAATCTAATAGGGTTTATCCAAAATGATGTTTCCATCCTTTACTCGACTCAATAAAAATAGGATGCATTATTTATCAGTAAACGAAGGAAATTCTCCTCACAAATCCATACCTAGGGTTTGAATATTCTACAACTCATCAGAACTCAACTCACATTCCATTTCCCTTAGCTTTTAATGATAAAACTCCTCCATTTTGACTTCATTTAGCTTATTTTGAATACTATCATTGGATTTTCTAGCTATCAATATGGATTGCATGATTTTTATTTCCTTTATTTCTTCAATTTCTTTCACACTTCAACACTTCAATTCTTTCTTTGCAAAAAGTGAAAAATATTTTGAAAACTACACCTTAATTACTCATGATGAATTTTTCACATTGAGAATTTCATCGATGAATCTAGATAACATTATTTTCATCCCACTCAATCCAATCAAACTTAACTACTCTAAAAACACATCATACCTTATTTTAGATAGAGTTTATTGACAGAATATGTTTTGTAAATACTCCACTAAGCCAAGGTAGTTGGATTAGATACTGAAAGAACTTGCACTGGGATCTAATTCCACAAATGAAATCTTCATATATGTCATGCCCCAAAATCTAGGTACTAAAACCTTAACCTAAAGAACTTAAAACTTTCATTTAAACATGTTATAATAACTATAGGAGATGAAATCTTAGTTTTTTCTTTTAAAACCCCTTTTACAACAGTACCATTTTTAAATAGATTGAAAACCTATTATAATATCTTTCTTAATCCAAGTATTCTATGACTTTTTAAAAGAAGATAGTCACAATTTCACCCTTACTGTAAATAACTTTGCCTCTTCATTAATGACATAAAACTATCTTTAAATTGAATAAACACAAACATAAATTAGGAATATGGCTTATTTGAACCTTAATCTATTAAACATATACTTTTATTTGAACTTAATCTATTCAACTTTATTCTATTTGGAACATATTTTAACCTTCATTATTATTTAAACAACATAGATAAAAAGAAATCTCTCTTTAGTATTTACATAAATACATCTCTAAAACATAGTTGATTTTCAAATTACAAAATAAAATAGGATTACTTTTACAAAATGCCCTCTTACTCAAAAACAACTTTATAAGACTTCAAAATAAACATTTTGGCTTAAATACAAGCTCATTTAAAAGGATGAAACACAAGACCACCATATATGGTTTCCCATAAGAATATCAATACAAGCCTTCCAAAATCTTCAAACTAAACCTGTATAGAAATCTTCGGTTGACCATGGAGGCTCACCTCCCAACCTAGGCCTTTGCAAGGCCACCCCCAAGATAGGGGATCCAGAAATGAACGGGAGACATACATACAAACAAGTATTCACAATATCAAAACCAACAATAATTCATCAAGAAATTCCCTTCCAAGGTTTAACAAAAAGAAGGTCTCCAAGAAACCTTCTCCAAAAGTGGGGTGATATTGTACTAGCCCAGGAGGAGAAGCCAAAGCAAAATAATTTGTAATTAAATCTCACATGAATTTCAACAAACAACCTTCACAAGGTTCAAGTCATGGCCTTTAGCCATCTAACTTCTCCTTATCACCCCCAAATGCCCTTAGGCATGCTTGGCATCATGGGCACCCATATACCCATGTTTATCCCTCCACACTTGGAGACTCTACACTCCTGGTGTCTC
>MU226024.1:301032-347498 GCA_018584345.1 Thuja plicata
AATCTTCCTTGACTCAATCTCATCTCAATCTTATCTTCCTAAACCTTAGGGTAAGCATAGGGACTATACTAGGTAACTCCTGGGTAAAGTTAAGCCTATGCTAGTCACATTCACTAGCCATGCCCAAGACATAGGGTGCACATGTGTCAAGTGACACAACAATTCCACATGAGCATGACTTATTACACATTTACTTAATTAAATAAATTACAATCATACACCACACTTTTATGAATAAAAAGACAATACAACGAGTTCCATGTCTCTTTATATAGACGGGGCCTTAGCATCACGGTTTTCACATAGGTCCATTCTTGAATCCCCAATTAGTACCATGGTCAACTTTCCTGCACACTCATTGCACACATCAGTAGGTCCAATAAATCAATACATAAAAATATTAGAATACATAATGCAAGTTGAACACACATTCACTCACACTTGCATCAAAGATTATTGAACTTAACAATATCTGCATCTATTCCACATGCATAAACATAACTTTTAATAAATTTGCATCTTGATTATATCTAACATCCACATACTAATCCAATATATAAAACCATCAAAACTAAGTTCTAAACAGAAATCTGCATCACTCACACAAAGTATCTAATAGATTCCCTGATTACATAATCAGGTGTTGTTTTACAAGTAAAGGTTTCAACAATCCATAAAGTTTTATATGTGTCCCAATAGTCCAACTCTAACAAAAATATATATTGAAAGAAGAACATATAAATGATAAATAGTACTAAGTTTATGTCGGACTGGGGTAGGCCTCACAATATATTAATTTCTTCTTCCATACCATAACTATATTTTTGTTAGATTCACTAGATTCTACACTTTTCTTTTCACCTTGAGACCTTACAAGAGCAACTACATATTTGCATGTGTTAGTATAGTACCTGGATTGACAAAATTTGTAACATTTGATATTTATTTGTCCTGAATTTACTAACTAAACTCTAGATCTACATTGGTTAGCTTTGTGACCATACCCATGACAAAAATAGAAATAAAGACATTATTCATTCTAGCTGGATTAGATGATTGACTTCTATAATGATTTGATTTGTGACCAACCTTATGACATATAAAGCATTGAATATTTTGTTCCATCTTGCTTCTACACTCTAAACTGTATTTCCAAAAATTTTGATTGAAAACAATAACCATTAAATAATAAGTAGCTTAGAGAATTTGGTTGCTAGACTGGAGACCTCTTCATCGGTGCTTCAATGATCTTGACCTTGCTTGTGACTTCATATTTCACTTCAACTGTAATCACATTGTATTTACTCAATTTTATAATTTGATCTCTCACTAGAGAACCCAAGCCCTTCCTTATCTTTGTGAATTTTCTACATAGCCAATAGTTGTTCTAGAATTATGCTGCTTTCACACACTTTTGCTTTCAATTTTATCTTCTTTAGTTCTTGGTCTAACTTCACATTTTCTTCCACTTTATTTTTTCTGATGTCTTTGAGATTATCTTCAATATTCTTGTGGTGTTCCAACTATAGCTTCAGATTTACAATATTTTATTTTAATTCCTTTAAATCCACACTGACTTCTTTGTGTCTTTCTTTTAATTTCTATATTTTCTCCCTTATCTTATTAGTACAAAAATTTGCCTCTTTGAGATTTTCTTTCAGCTCTTCATTTTCGATTCAGGGCATTCTATATCATCCAAAATTATCTTTATTTCTTCATTAGAATAATATTCTTCATCCATCTGTTCAAATTGGCAAGATCTCCCTAAAGGAGTTAAGCTCTATCTGCAAGGGACCAAGCTTTGATACTAATTGTTGAAAAACCCCAAATAATTGAGAGGGAAGGTGAATTATTTATACAATAATATTTTTAATCTTATTTGAACTATTAATAATATTAATCCAATCAAATAATAAAAATACAAATAAACTTGAAAGCACATAAGAACACCATACACAATGAGCACCAGATTTACGTGGAAACCCCAAAATGGGAAAAACCACAGAGAAGCTAATTCTCATGAATAAGAACACTGATTAGGGTGACACTGGTTAAGTTTATTTTTACAATGAAGGCTCACTACCAAAATTTTCATTGTAGGTAGGCTCACTGTCGATCGGGCTAACTTCCCTAGGTACAAAAACTAGCTATCACAACTAATACAAAAATAGTCTTACAATAAAAACTTGTATTGATGAAATTTGCATCTGCAGATGCATGAATTAAGTTTAAGTTGAGAGCACAAAAAATATCTATAGTGATCCAAATAGGAATAAATGAGAAAACACCTCTACAACCTCTTTGCATGAGCTCTCAGTTATATTTCCTTTCGTTGACTATCTATTTTCCTTTTCACATCACCATATACGCTTCTTCACACAACTTCACACTTTGAATTCATTATCCATATCCATATTTGAAACCAAAAATATGATCTATATATACCTATAGAAATTATATAACTCTATAATGAGTTGGCCTATAAAACATGTCAGCCTGAATAACATGTATATATAAAAAACATACCTTCATGAAATTAGTTTGTAAATATCATCAATTCAACTTTGAAATAATATAATTTAAGCTAATTGAATTGAAAACATCAACAAGAAGCATTTCATGGCGCTCTATCCAAAAAGGATAATAATATGCTCTCAGCTTAGCATCCATTAGTGACAGTCCTAGAATGAGAAAATGAAGATCTAAATGATGCAATTATGCCCTATTTTAGCTCAATTACACTAAAATGCTCCATTTAGATCCCTATTATGCAAATTCAACAATGAAAAGATATTATTATCAATTGAAATGCCTATAGTAAGGATGCTCTAGATTATGAATGTAAATTGGTGATTTGCATTAAGAAATGTACTCTATTTAAAACATTTTCCCAAGGGTAGGGGGTAGACTTAGGTTGACCATGATTACAGATGAGTTAGGTTAATGGTTTCAAATATTGGGACAAAATGGATGGTCAAGATAGCAAAAGAAAATTGGATGGTTGAGATAGCAAAGCCTCTTGAGGGATCCATGTGAGTTCATTCCTTCATTTTCATTGGTTGATTTGTTTTTGTCCCATGTGATGTGTGATAAATAAAGAGAATTAATTAATTGATCTAATTTATTTATGTTATCCATGTGCACCCTTGAATAGGTTATATTTAATTTGATTTAACTAAATAATTAATTTATTAAAATTAATTGATCTTTTTTATTTAATTAATCTAGTAGCTTTGATCATTCAATTAATTTATATTTTTTCTTAATTGCTCACTTTTCTCTTTGCTTGATTTGACTTGACAAAAATTAGGTGTCTATAAATGCCCCTCTTTGAATCAATGTGTGAAGCGTGTTGGTTCAAAGAATATTTTATTATTTTATTAACTGATGTTTGATCATATCTTGATGACTAATTCCATGATACCATTGATTTGATGCCCTGGTGTAAAAAAAAACCTGATTGATATGCCCCACTGATGATGATTTTGAAATTTTAATGTACCAGATTTGATTCATTGATTTCTCGTTTTGATGATATCTTGCCCCCTCGGAAATTAAAGCAAAATTTATTTGAAAATTTTGACAAAACAATTGTGTGATATATTTCAAATTTGATTTTATTTATGATAATGTGATGTTTGGAAAAAGGCTCAGTGATGAATTTTCAATCTTTTGGAGAAAATAAGGTTAAGAATACCTTCCCTTTAGGTCAAAAAGGTATATATAGGGGTAAAAAAGTCATTTTTACCATTCATTTTCACTTTTTACCTCCTTGCACTCTGATTTGAATGAGTGACCTGATTGTGATGGTGGCCCTGATTTGAGAGCACAGGTTCAAGTGAGGGCACAGATTCCAGTCTCCAACAGATTAAAAACCTCTGGTGATTATCTAAATCCTTCCTTGTTGATCAATTTGATGAATTACAATTTTTTTTTGAAATTTTAGGCATTAGAACTTTATGTTTTTGTTTTTTTTGCTCAAATAGTGCATAGAATGATATGAAATAGCACATAGGGTTTCCTTTTAGTGCATCCAAATAGGGAAATGATGCATAGGGTAGTGTGAAGTAGCGCATATAAGTGAACACCCTAGCTAGTTTTTAGCGCATAGGATAGATTGAATAGCGCTTAGTAAACCCTAGTGTAAAAAAATGTTTCTTCTAGCGTGTAGGCTAAGTTAAATAACACGTACTAGAAGACATGGTGCATACAACCTATTGTAATGCGTATGATGCTTTTGATAATGCTTTGCAATTGATGAAATACTTCTTGCACTTTTTTGTGTGTATTATAAGGTAAAATGATGCGTAAGTTGTTTTGTTAAATTGTAACTTGATTAGAAATGTCATCTGATTCGTCAGTATGATTAATTGGTTGATTGATTGATATGGTTTGATAGTGTGATGAAAAACAAATGTTGTGATATTATTTTGATCATGTTGATGAATGTTGTATGATGTCAATCATGATAGGTTGATAGGATAAATGATTTTTTTCCTTCCTCATGATATAGAGTTAGGAAAATTTGATGTGCTCTAGATGAGCAATAAGATGATACGATAGCTTGATTGACTTGTGATGATCCATTTAAATGATGTTACTAATGTAATTGCACTTGATTTCATAATAAGTTTTGTATCAGAGATTTTGTATCCATGGATTACCTCCCTGACCCCTTGATATGGTGGACCATTTATCTCCCTAGGAGTGGTGGTTCATTGGTCGATGTGGATTGTCATTCTTACTAAAGATGCTTTGGTTTCGTGTGAACCATGGATTTTTTAGTTCTATGACCGAGCGTTGGCTCTTAGATCATAATACCTTTTATTTTCCTATGGGTGAGATGATAGTTACTCCTGAGGATGTGTGTAGATTATTCAGGATCCCTACACAGGGTGATCTTGTATATTACGATTAGGTTTATGATGGTGCAGCATGCAAACACGTCTTTGGTGATCCAAATATTGGTGATGAGAGAATTCCCTAGGCCCAGTTTGTTTCATTCCCACTACTGCCTATATTATTTGGATTATTTATTGGTAGATTCCTACTCCCTCATCGCCGAGGTCATGAATTTTTCATCGAGTGGGGTGGGATATTGGAGGACATGAATGCAGATCCTCAAAGGTTTGATTGGGTATCATGCATACTTTCTCTATTATAAAATGAGTTACACCATTTTGTTTATCAACAGGGTGTGACACTTATTGTGGGTGTAGTGTTATTACAACTATGGACATGGGAGAATATTATTGTCATGAGACCCATTGCAGCTAGAGTCTGAGATCCCAAATGACCTTATAGTTTTCTATATGAGGTATTGATTATCCAGCCTCATCTAGGAAAGATGGATTACTGGCATCATATGCTTGAAGATATGGATCAAGTTGTATGGTGATTGTACCTTGAATGTGTGGCCTAGTAGGAGGATGATCTAGATTTTTCATATGTGTTTATGCCATGATGGATGAAACATTAGACTCCTTTGATTATCGATAGATTTTTCTTTTACAGATTTCTATAAAAGTTTGGCTGAGTCTAATACCGCATGGTTTATATTTGTATGCACAGGTACATGTAGAGAGATCCATGTGGGGAATACATGTAGAGTAATGATATGCTTGTGATGAAATATATAGGATGCTACATCTTGTGTGGGATATGAGAGACCATGTATTTGATGCATACATGACAACCGATTACATAAAATAGTTTACTCAGCATTGATTCCCTTGATATACATATCATGTTGAGTTGATTCATGATATTGATGAGCACTCAAATAGTGATGATGATGGAGCAAGGGTGGTGGCGGGAGAGGTGGTGGACTACAGAGATAGAGAGTGAAAAGGAGAGTGAGAATTGTCGGTGGAGGTGGGGTGGTGATTTGTGTTGCAAGGGGTGGTGGTGGGAGAGTGAGGATGAGGGGTGGAAGAGTATGGATGAGAGGTGGAGGAGTGGGAGGAAGAGCTCCTCCTCGGGTTGTGCTAGTAGTTTGGGGTCAATGGAGGCAGAGAGTAGCTAGGCAAGTAGAGATAGATCTAGCTAGATAGGTTTCACTGATGCCAATTGCTCCATAGATTCTAGTGGCTCCACATCTAGTGGCTCCAAAGGTACCAGATACTTTGACATAGGATGTCATGTCTTTACAGACTAGTATGACAATGATTAGTAGTTGGATGGATCAGTTTTTTGTTATGATGCAGAGTTTCATGGCTTATATGGTATAATGGCCTAGTGCAGTGACTACTAGTCAGGCTCCTTCGACAAATACTAGTAGTATAGGTGGAATAGATGGTACAAGTGGGGTAGATGGTACATATGGTGCCCCTATTTGAGATTATGATTATTCCATCTTTGTATGATTATGCATCATGATGTATCTCATTTGATCGATACTTGATGTATGTACCTTTGTTGAGGTACTTTGATAGACATTTGATGGACATTTGATGATCTCTTGTGATAGACTCTTATTGCATATTCTTTTTATGTTGTCATGATATGTTGGACTTGTAGTTTTTGATGATATATGGATGCACTACTATATGATTTCTATGCATTTACTTTATACATGCTATGGATGAGTTTTCTTATGTATAAATATTTTAGATGGATGCAAAATGTATGATAATGCTTTTATTTAATTCTCTTAGTGATTTTGATGATAGAACTTATGAAATGATTTTTAATAGAACTAAATGACAAATGCGTTGTATTTTTATATTTTTGGATTTTCTAATGCAATATTTAAATGAAATGCATCTTAAATGAATGAATTCACCTTAATGGATGAAATGCTTTAATAAATAATTAATAATGATTAATAACCTTTAGGAGAAATAAATAAAGAATAAATAATAATGCTTAATGATTAATGATTATGCATATTTTTTATTAAAGGCCAACATACTCGATTTAAAAGAGAATTTTGATGATATTGGATCAACCTTTAATGAACTCACATCCTAACCAAGGAAAATTTCTTAATGCAAATTACTCTATATGAATGCAACTAACTGTCACTTTTGCAAAGAATAGATCGATTATTTTTCATCATTTATATTTTATGTACTTCTAGCATGTATAATCACCACTGGTGAGATTAACAAACTAGTGAAGGAGCACCTAGGTAAGGCTATAATGTAACTAGGGATTCTAAGTTATTTTTGGCTTGTAGTAGTCCTAGCCACAAAACTAGTGAAATAATAGGAATAGGTCGGTCCTAGGATGTTTGGAGTTAGATGAGGAGGTCTATTTAGGTTCTTAGTGCTTTAGTTTCAATAATGTCCAAAGTTTCTCTTTTGTTCCATATTGCCAATGTTGGGGCAATAGTGAAAATGATCCATCCAGGGGTCAAATTGGACAAGTAAGGGTTTACAAGGCCTATTTGATGTTTACTTATCCTAACTATGCAATTGGATAAGTTCTTGAGGTGTTTGTTCATGTTTTATGAAAGAAGCACAAAAGTTGTAAAAGTTATCAATGTTGTCATTGACAACATTGACGACATTTCTTGCAATAATGTCTTTTAGGGAATTGGAGAGTTCTAACTATCTAAAATTGTTAGGATAGAACCATGGAAACCTTTATAAGACCTCCTTCAACCTTGTGATGAGGTTGGTTGATTTTTAAAAGTTATTGTACGGACTGTATTATCAAGGAAATTTTTCAGTTCTTATTTTTCTGAGCATTTTGTATTTTGGTGGATTAGATTTTGTACAGTAACTCTTGAATATGTTAGGGTGGTGTGTTTTGCAATTTTTTGTAGTGGTAGATTTTCATTTTGTGTTAGTTTAGTTAGTTTTGCAAATTATTTTTGTTTTGAGCCAGTCGCTAGTCTGAACCAAGCGACTTCTAGAAATGGGGTCATAATTCCTCTTCCCACAGTGGAGTTTGTACGGGACCTTGGGATTAGGGATATGACTCCATGTACATATTTTATAGTGAAGGAGGGGCCCTAGAAAGAAATGAAGCTATTTTTAATGTGATTCCCTAGGTGAGCAAGAGTTTCATGGCTAGGGATCATAGGAAGTTGCAAAGCTAATTGGAGGGACTGAAATCATTGATTTCTTTAATCAGAGATTGTGGAGAGGTAGTGTGGTGTGTGGAGGAGCCCCAACTTTAAGGAGAATATTGGGTGAAGGGTTTAGAGAACCAAGAAACAAATTCTTTGTGCAGATAGTCTTAATTCTTGAAAACCCTTATTTTTAGGCCTACTTATAGGAGCCACTGTATGGATGCCTTTGGAAAGTAAGACCTAAAAAATATTTAGGGTCTTGATAAAGGGTATCAAAATCCAATGCTATTTTTCCAACTTGTTAAGGAGTTTTTCAAGATATTTGGGAAAAACTGCCTAATTAAACCTAATGCTTGTAGCCCTATTTTGGGTGAATTTGACTTGGTTCTTGGCACTCATTTAGGGTTCCATGGTAAAGGGTTTTTTATACATTGGATTGGATCCAATTAACCATGTAGAAGCCTACATCTCCATATGGAAGAGTCCTTGATCAGTTTGGATCAATTTGTGAAGATGGACAAGAAGAGCACTATGGTTAGGTGTTGTGTAGTTTGAATTCCTTATTGGTGTACTCAAGCTGAATTGGAGTGAGATCTTGTGGAAAGGTTCCTTAAAGGTTAGGGTTATTGAAGAACCATAATTAGGCTAGAGAAGAGGCCTATTGAATAACCTAGTGGAGGATAGGGTAGGAGAGAAAGGCTTGTTGTTACATTAGATTGGTATCAGAGTAAGTTAAAGACTTGGGAAGTCAGTGTATGTCTGTAGCTACTGGTGAATTAGTAGGAGAGTGAAGCATGGTGACTAATGAAAAGCTAGCTAAAGAGGGGAATGATAAAAAGGAGAAGAACATACTCCTTGAAGAATCCTTAGAAGGAATTAAGATAAGGCTAGAAGAAGTTGCTAATGTAGCAGCTAGAAACAAAGAAGCTAAAAACATAGTGATAGGGGTAAAAAGATTGTTGAGGAAGACCTTATCCCTAAACTAGACCATGTCTTGAATGAAGAACCCTTTCTAAAAGCCATAAAATCTCTAGGAGGAAAGGCATTGGAAGTTATACCATTGTTTAGTGGGAAGATGGACATTAAGGCAGTGATGGATTGGGTTGAAGGAATGGAGAACCATTTTGAGTGTGAAGGGGTGACAGAGGCACAGAAGCTAAAGGTGGCCAAATCAAGACTCAGAGGGTCAGCCCTAACATGGTGGAAATACCTTTAAAATGAGAGGGTTAGATTGCATAAGAAACCCATAGCCTATTGGAATGCAATGGTGACCAAGCTAAAGGAGAATTATCTGCCAGAGGACTATGAGATTCAACTCCATAGGAAAAGATAGAATTTGAAGAAAAAAGACTTGGATGTGGCCTCATATACAAAGGAATTCCAAAGATTGTGTCTTAGGTCTAAGAAACAAGAGGAGGAATCAATCAAGGTTGCTAGGTACTTGGGTGGATTGAAATGGAACATCCAAGAAGAGATCAATTTGTGGAAACCAACCATATTTTAGAGGTGTCATCAATTAGCCCCAAAGGTGGAAGAAAAGAATAGGAAGAAGGGTGATTCTAACTTCAAGAAAAGAGGTAGAGGAAGAGACCAAAGGGGTCAAAGAGGAGGCTATCAAGGAATAGGCAATGAGAAAAGGACACAAGGGGAGAACAAACTGATAGAGCATAATACTGAAAGCACTCCAAGAGGGGGCTATAATAGAGGTAGGGGTAATCAAGGAGGCCATAGCAGAGGAAGAGGAGGTAGAAGTAACTCATAATTTGCAAGTATGAAATGTTACAACTGTGGTCAATTAGGCCATCCAACATATAGATGCCTTAACAAGCCTACTACTTCAAATCATGATAAGAGAGTGGCATATGCTCATGAGGAAACTTCAAGTGTCAAAGCACCTGATATTGACCATCTAGATTCAAAGATGGGTGAAAATTTAATGTTTAGGAGGGTGTTGTTAAGACAACAAGTCAAGGATGAACCTAAGCATAGGAGGGCTTTGTTTAGGATAAGATGCAAGATCCTTGGAAAATTTTGTAAGGTGATAGTGGACTCTGGTTCCATAGACAATATCATTTCAAAGGAAGCAGTCAACAAACTCAATTTTATCAAAGTACCCCATGTAAATCCCTATAAGGTGACATGGCTCAAAAAAGGCCAAAGTGTAATGGTGAATGAGAAAACATGGGTTGAATTCTCTATAGTAGGGTATAAGGACAAACTCTTGTGTGACATCCTACCAATGGATGCTTGTCATTTTTGGTTAGGAAGAACTTGAAAATTTGACAATGGGGAAATATATGATGGGAAGGAGAATTCTATCACATTCAAGAAAGGAGACAACACTTTCAAGATTCAGTCTTTGCTACAAGAGGAGGAGCCACAGTCCAAGACTCCTAACATAATGTTGTGTAGTGGAAAGAGGTTTGTGAGGGATCTCAAGGATGATGAGAATGAAGGGTATGCTATTGTGGTAATACCCAAGGAGGACAAGAAGCCAGTCAAGGAGCCATTACCATCAGAGATACAAGAATTGCTTGAGAAGTATAAAGACATAGTGAGTGATGGCACTCCTACAACCTTACCTCCTAAAAGAGTAATAAGTCATCAGATAGACTTTGTCCATGGTGCATCTTTGCCTAATAAGGTAGCTTATAAGCTAACCCCTAATTAGAATTTGTAAGTGGCAAGGAAAGTACAAGAACTTTTAGATCAAGGCTTGATCAAGATGAGTATAAGCCCATGTGTAGTCCCGGTTGTGTTGGCATCCAAGAAGGGAGGAAAATGGAGACTTTGCACAGATTTAAGGGCTATAAATAGAATTAAAATAAGGTATAGGTTCCCCATACCTAGGATTAAGGATCTCATGGATTGCCTTGGAGGGGAAATGTACTTTACCAAGTTGGATTTGAAAAGTGGTTATCACCAAATCAAGGTAAAAGAAGGGGATGAATGGAAAACAACATTCAAGACCACATATGGGTTATATGAATGACTTGTGATTCCATTTGGCCTCACAAATGCTCCGAGAACATTCATGAGGCTCATGAATTAAGTTATCAAGGACTTCATAGGGAATTTTGTAGTTGTATATCTTGATGATATATTGATATTTAGTAAGACAAAAGAGGAGCATATTGGTGTAGTGCACCCATGACTGTCTATATTTGATCCTAGAGGATCTTTTTTGTCATAAATGGATTTATCTTAGAGGATCATCCTATTTTTTTTGGATCCATGTGTGTATGTTCAAGGATCTCTTAGGCAATCTTATGAGCCTAGAGATGCATTAGTCCATTTGGATCACCTAGTTAGGTTTATGTTACATTAAGCATGTTTTGTGTTTTAGATTCCTTAGTGTTAAATTCCTTGGATTCATGTTATTTTAATAATTTTATGTTAATTTTATAGGTTTGGATTCTTTACAAAAGTCATTGAGTGCAAAAAGACAAGTTTTGCCAAATGTTGCAAAAGTTGCTCATGCAACTTCCAAAAGTTGCTCGAGAGTTGCAAGATGGGAGCCCAACAGTCACAGGGTGTTTTTTATCAATCCAAATTCACATTTTAAGTTTTCTTAAGTTCTTACTTCAAACCAACATGGTTAGAAGTTCTAGAATGTAACTTTGATGTATGTGAAATGGAATATGAAGCATTTTTGTGAGCATTTCTAAGTTGTACTGTCGTGTATGGTGTGAGATTGGGAAACTAAGTTGATGTATTGAAGTTATTTTGTGTTAATGTCACTCTAAGATTGGTTTTAAGTCATTTTTTTTATTTGATAAGTTTTGTTTGAGTTTTCCAAAAAGCAGTCTAGGAAAGAGTCTATTTGAAGCATAGTTTGCAAATGGAGTCCTAACTTGCATTCTATCTGGTGGATTTCTCTAAGATCATAAAAAATGAAAGTTAGTGTGGTGTATTTAATGATTCTAAAATCTCAGGAGATGGCTCAAAGGGTAAGGCCCTCATGCAACAATCCCTAGGCTGAATATCTCAATGTATTTAGCCTAGAATGAAGGAGAAGGAAGTGTTATGTTTGTTAGAAAGATTGGTTGAGTGAATTAGGAGTGGATTTGAGTTGTAGGGAGTTATTTGAAGACATTTGAATCATTTTTTCAATCCCATGCACCCAATTTCTAGTACTTTCCTTGAATCCAATCTTAATTAGGCTAATTAGGTCTGCAAACTTGGTGAGAGTTAGGTGTTTCTTGAGTGGAGTTGGAATCTAAGGCTTTGGGGTCTGACATAACTTCATAAAGGTTATCTAGATATATCCTTAGTTTTCTAGAAGGTGATTAGGAGGAAAAGTTAAGTTGGAAAAACCTCTTGGATAGTACTACAAGGAATTATAGGACAGCCCTAGATAGGTACTATACAGAAGGTGGAGAGTTGAACCAGAGGGTGATTCTTGGTCCTTAGAACATGAGGAAGGTGTGCCAATAGTTAGTTTGAGTTGGTGAAGTCACTGGTGAAGACTTCTAGGTTGAGGACTAAAATAGGGCTAGTGTCCCTAAAGCTCAAAAGTGTAAGATTTTGAATTGGATTGTATCCAATTGAGAAAAGTTGGAAATTGGTTCTACCACCTTGGATAGGTAGAAGACATTGTGTGGGAAAGGATCTTGGATCCTAGGAGAACCGAAGTTGAATTGGGTGTCTTATTGAAGGCAAAGGAGAAATACCACACCTCTTGTTGTCACCTCTACATTAGGTGATATCAGAACCTAGAAAATCTCTTGGGATTAACAATGGTAGAGAAGAAAGTTGATACTGATGGAAAGATCCCTATGAGGGTCACTAACATGGAGCTAGCCAAGATTGTGAGGGAGAAGGAAGCTAAGAATAAGAAGATGGAAGAAAAAATGGAGAAATTGAAGAGTTCTTAGATAACTAGGACTAATGGGGATGATTCAAAGTCAGATCAAGAAGAAGAAGAAGAGGAGAGTGATAAAGAGAAGACAAAGGTGTCAGAAGAGTAAAGAACCTTATAAGCTTTGGAGAGAGTGGGTAGGAGAGAAAAAAAACCAAACCTACCAATGTTTATGGGCAAGATGGACCCTGAGGAATGCATGGATTGGGTGGAATCCCTAGAAAACCATTCTGAATGTGAGGATATCCCTATCTCACAAAGAAAAAAGATTTCCAAGTCCAAAATGAAAGGACCTACACTAAGTTCATGGAACTTCCTACAAAGGGAGAGGGTGGAGAAAGAAAAGGACCCTATAACCACATGGAAGAAGATGTTAAGAGAAATCAAGAAGAAATTTATTCCTAAATATTATGAAGTAAATCTACACAAGTTACACAATTTGAAGCAAAAGGATCTTTATGTGGGATCTTACACTAATGAATTCCACAAGATCTCCATAAAGACAAAGGCCCCTAAGAGTGAGAAACAAAAACTTGCTAAATACATGAACGGGCTCAAGTATAGTATCCAGGATTAACTAAGTTTGTTTTGTCCATAATCTTTACACCAATGCTATTAGATGGCTATGAAGATTAAAGAAAAACAAAGATGGAGAGGAGAACAGAATAGTAGAGGAAGAGGAAATGGTTTTAGAGGTAGGGGAAGGTTTCAAGGAAGAGGATCATCTCCAAAACCATAGGGAGATTCCAATCACCAAGAGTATGAAAGAGATCAGAATAAAAGAGGTAATTTCAAAGGGGGTAGAGGTAATAATAGAGGAAGGTCAGGAGTTAGAAGAAACTCTACATTCATTGTAAATTGATTTTCCTGCAATCAGGATGGTCACCAATATTTTAGATGTCTAAAAAAGGTTGGTACATCAAGAGGAGATAGAAGAGTCCAACTCACTCAAGATGAGGACTGTCAAAGCATGACCTCCTACCACATCACTACATCTAGACCTGCAGACCCTAAGAAAGGAGAATGCATAATTTTTGATAGGACACTCCTGAAGATGCCAACTCCAAAGGAGCCCCCACAAAGGAAGAGTCTATTCAAAACTCATTGCAAGGTACTCGGTAAGATTTGCAAAGTTATTGTTTATTCTGGTTCCACAGAGAATTTAGTTTCTAATTTAATGATAGATAATATTGGTTTGAAGAAAATACCCTACCCAAGCCCCTATAAAGTATCTTGGCTTAATAAGTATCAACAAGCTTTAGTAGATGAGAAATGTTGGGTAGAGTTTCAAGTAGGAGAATATAAAGATAAAGTTTTGTGTGAAGTTGTGGATATGGATGCATGTCATCTTCTCCTAGGAAGACCTTGGAAATATGATTTTGATTCCCAATATGGGGGGAAGAAAAATGTGTATACTTTGACTAAGAATGGGATTAGTTACACTATGACACCTCTCCCTGATTCTGAGAAAGACAAAGCCTTAACAAACAGTGTTACCTTAGTGGGAGAGAAGGAATTTTTGAAATTTCTTAAGGAGAGAGGAAAAATTTGTTTTTCCATCATATTAAAGCCCAAAATAGAGCCTAAGAAGACACCAAAAGGTCAATAACCTCAGAGAAGTGTTGGCCCCAAAGAAGTAGTAGATTTGTTGAACAAATACAAAGGGATACTTGCATACAAGAGTACTGATGTTATACCACCACAGAGGGATATTGGCCACTGTATAGATCTCATACCTAGTTATACCTTTCCAAATAAGGTTTCTTATAAGCTGACCCCTGACCAAAATGCAGAATTTGTAAGACAGATTCAAGATTTGATGGGAAAAGACTTCATTAGGAAGAGCATGAGCCCTTGTGCAGTCCCTGTATTCCTAGCACCTAAGAAAGAGGGTACATGGAGGCTATGTACTGACTCTAGATTCATCAATAGGATAACCATTAGATATAGGTTTCCTATGCCAAGGATAGAAGATCTCATGGATATCCTAGGAGGAGCAAAATATTACTCAAAGATTGATCGAAAGAGTGGGTATCATCAAATTAGGATCAGAGAAGGAGATGAGTAGAAGATAGCTTTCAAAACCAATTATGGGTTGTTTGAATGGGTAGTGATTCCCTTTGGCCTCTCTAATGCTCCTAGTACTTTTATGAGATTGATGAATGAGGTCCTTAAGCCTTTAATAAATCACTTTGTAGTTGTTTATATAGATGACATATTGATATTTAGCAAAGATAAAGAAGAGCATTTGTTACATCTAGATATGGTAATGAAGAGGATACATGAAGAAAAGTTGAGGATAAATTTCCAAAAATGTGTGTTTATGCAAGAGGAACTGATATTTCTTGTCTTTTTCATCTCCAAAGGTAATTTAAAAATGGATCCTTCCAAGGTGGAAGCCATATTGAATTGGTCCACTCCAAAATATTTCAGTGAAGTCAAAAGTTTCCATGGGATAGCTAGCTTCTATAGGAAATTTGTGAATAATTTTAGTGGGGTGAGTACACCAATGATAGACACTATCAAAGGGGGAAGGAATGAAAATTTGTATGGACTAATGCTGCGGACAAGTCCTTTGAATAATTGAAGACAAGAGTCTCTCAACAACCTATCGTAACTCTCCCTGATTTTCACAAGGTGTTCACCATTGAGTGTGATGCTAGTAAAAGATCTATTGGAGGTGTTCTCAGCCAAGAAGGGAGACCTATGGCATTCTTTAGTGAAAATCTTAATGAAGCTAAGAAGAAAAACTCTACACATGGTTTGGAGATGTATGCTATGGTCCAATCTTTGAGAAAGTGGAGGCACTACTTATGGCCAAAATAATTTATTGTATTTACTGACAATCATGGTTTGAGTTTTCTTAACAGGTAGGAGAAAATGAACCATAGACACCTCAAGTGGATGGAATACTTGCAAGCATTCACTTTCACCATAAAGCATAAAAAGGGAGTAGCTAACAAGGTAGCTGATGCTTTGAGCAAGAGGGATTTGGCTATACAAGAAGTGGCCCTGGAAAGTGTAGGTATCTATGTCCTCAAAGACATGTATCAAAATGATGAAGAATTCAAGGAAATTTACCAAGTTTTTTTGGAACTAGGAGATAGATATCACACTGAATTTGCATGCAGAATATATGATTCAAGAAGGATTATTGTTTGAAGGGAGTCAATTATGTATCCCTAATTGTTCCATGAGGAAGAATATCATAAAAGAGAAGCATTGTGGATGTCTATCAGGCCATTTTGGTCTTGAAAAGACACTTGAGCTAGTAAGAATGTTCTACTTCTAGCCCAAGATGCAGACTGAGATAAGGAGATTTGTAGGAGAATTTCCTAGTGTGTCAAAAATACAAAGGAACCAGCTCAAATGCAAGATTATACACACCATTACCCATCCCTAACAAACCTTGGGACTCCACCAGCATGGATTTTGTATTGGTTCTTCCAAGGACAAAGGTAGGTTATGATAGTTTTTATGTGGTTATAGACATATTCTCAAAGATTGCCCACTTATTACCTTGTAAGACTATACATGATGCCTCAAGTATTGCAGGGCTATTCTTCAAGGAGATTGTGAGACTCCATGGTTTACCACTCACCATTGTTTCAGATAGAGACCCCAAGTTTGTGGTACATTTTTGGCGTACCCTATGGAAGAAACTTGGAGAAAATCTAGCTATGTCATCTGCCTACCACCCTCAATCAGATGGATAGACTAAAGTCATCAATAGGTCTCTAGGAAACTTGCTAAGATGCCTAACAAAGGAGTATCAAGTAGCATGGGATTAAATCATCCCACAAGAAGAGTTCTCCTACACTGATTTTGTTAACAGAAGTTCAAGACTCATTCCTTTCCAAATTGTCTATAGATCCCACCCTAGGGGTGTCTTGGAACTAAGAAACATTCAGGATATTGGCCAGAGGAGTGCCCAAGCTGAGTATTTTGTAGAGGTAATTAATACTATTCATCAACAAGTGAAGGACAGACTACAACAAACCTCTTAGAAGTAAAAACAAGCTGCAAATGCCAAGAGGAGAGATGTCCAATTCAAAGTTGGAGATATGGTTATGGTTCACCTAAAGAAGGAAAGACTACCCAAGGAAAAGTACACCAAGCTGATGATGAAAAAGATAGGCCCTTTCAGCATCTTGAAGAAATGTGCAAATAATACATAAATAATTGAATTACCTTCCACCATTGGATTACCCCCCATTTTCAATGTAGCTGACCTATATCCATACAGAGGTCATGTCACTGATGTATCCATTGTAGGTGCTCAAGATCTTCCATAGGACAAGGAGCTACAGGAATTACCAAAAACACCAACACAAGAGATTTACTGCATACTAGACAAGAGGATAGCCAAACAAACCATGAGATTCACATTCTATGAATACCTAGTCAAATGGAAACACCATTCACTGGAGGATACTACTTAGTTAACACCTGAATATATCAAGAAGACTGGTTTCAATCTAAAAGATCTCCCTACTCAAGGGACTTGAGTTAATTTTGTCTTAGGGAGTATGGTCCAGTGCACCCGTGACTATCTATGTTTGATCCTAGAGGATCTTATTTGTCATAAATGGAATGATCTTATAGGATCATCGTATTTTGGTTTTTGGATGCATGTGTGTATGGTCAAGGATCTCGTAGGCAATCTTATGATCCTAGAGATGCCTTAGTCCATTTGGATCACCTAGTTAGGTTTATGTTACATTAAGCATGTTTTGTGTTTTAGAGTCCTTAGTGTTAAATTCCTTGGATTCATGTTATTATAAGTATTTTATTTCAAGTTGATAGGTTTGGATTCATTCTAAAAGTCATCGAGTGCAAAAAGATAAGTTTTGCCAAATGTTGCAAAAGTTGTCAAAAAGTTACTCATGCAACTTCCAAAAGTTGCTTGAGAGTTGCAAGATGGGATCCCAACAATCACAGGGAATTTTTTATCAATCCAACTTCACATTTGAAGTTTTCTTAAGTGCATAATTTGAACCAACATGGTTAGAAGTTCTGGAATGTAACTTTGATGCATGGGAAATGGAATATGAAGAATTTTTGTGAGCATTTCTGAGTTGTACGGCCGCGTATGGTGTGATATTGGGAAAATAAGTTGATGTATTGAAGGTATTTTGTTTTAATGTCACTCTGAGATTTATTTGAAGTCATTTGGTTTTGATTTGATAATTTTTGTTTGATTTTTCCAAAAAGCAGTCCAGGAAAGAGGCTATTTGAAGCACAGTTTGCAAATGGAGTCCTAACTTGCATTCTATCTAGTGTATTTCTCTAATATATTGTAAAATGAAACTTAGGATGGTGTATTTAATGCTTCTAAAAGCTCAAGAGATGGCTCGAATGGTAAGGCCCTCATGCATCAAGCCCTAGACTGAATATCTCAATGTATTCAACCTAAAATAAAGGAGAAGGAAGTGTTATGTTTGTTAGAAAGATTAGTTGAGTGAATTAGGAGTGGAATTGAGCATTAGGGAGTTATTTTAAGACATTTGAAGAATTTTTTCAATCCCATGCACCCAATTTCTAGTACTTTCCTTGAAATCCAAGCCTAATCAAGGCAATTAGGTCTGCAAAATTGGTGAGAGTTAGGTGTTGCTGGAGTGGAGTTGGAATCTAAGGATTTGGGGTCTAACATAACTTCATAAAGGGTATATGTATATATCCTTAGTTTTCTAGAAGGTGATCAGGAGCAAAAGTTAAGTTGAAAAAACCTCTTGGATAGTACTACAAGGAATTCTAGGACAGTCCTTGACAGGTACTATACAGAAGGTGGAGAGTTGAACTAGAGGGTGATTATTGGTCCTTAGTACATAAGGAAGCTGTACCAATATTTATTTTGAGTTAGTGAAGTCACTAGTGAAGACTTCTAGGTTGAGGCCTAAAATAGGGCTAGTGTCCCTAAAGCTCAAAAGTGTAAGATTTTGAATTGCATTGTATCCAATTGGGAAAAGTTGGAAATTGGTTCTACCACCTTGGATAGGTAGAATACATTATGTGGGAAAGGATCTTGGATCCTAGGAGAACACAAGTTGACTTGGGTGTCTTATTGAAGGCAAAGGAGAAAGACCACACTTCTTTCTGTCACCTCTGCATTACATATCAAGCATGTAGGGGTTGTGTTGCAAAGATTACATGAAGAGAAGTTGGCTATCAATCTTGAAAAATGTGATTTATTCAAGAAATGACTAGTATAATTGGGCTTTGTAGTGTCCAAAGGGTCTTTCAAGATGGATCAAGAAAAATTTGCATCTATCCTCAACTGGCCACCACCTACCACAGCAACTTAGGTAAGAAATTTCAATGGGTTATTCCAATTTTATAGGAAATTTATCAGGAACTTTAGTGGTATTTGTGTACATTTATTAGAAACCATTAAGGGTGGGGTTAAATCTAAGTTTAGGTGGACCTTAGAAGCAGGGAAAGCCTTTGAGATGTTGAAAAAACAAGTAGCCACTCAAACTATCCTACAATTGCCAAGTTTTGAGAACTTGTTTACTATTGAGTGTGATGCAAGTGGGATGGCAGTAGGGGGTGTATTAAGTCAAGAAGGTAGGCCAGTAGCCTTCTTTAGTGAGAAATTAAATGAAGCTAAGAAGAAATACTCATCTTATGACTTAGAATTGTATGTCTTAGTTCATTCACTTAGAAAGTGTAGGCATTATCTATTGCCCAAAGAATTTATTGTGTTTACTGACAACCAAGCCCTTAGCTATATCAATACTCAGGAGAAACTAATTAATAGACATCTGAAATGGATGGAATATTTGCAAGCATTCACATTTACAATTAAGCATAAAAAAGGGCCATTGAACAAGGTTTCAGATGCACCAAGAAGCAGGATATTTTTTATATTCCAAGAGGTTCAGTTGAATAGAATTGGAATTGATAGTTTCTGAGATCTCTACAAGGTAGATGAAGACTTTGGTGAAGCATACAAGGTGTGTGTTGACTTTTAGAATCACTTCCACATCAAGTTTTCCGATTTTACTTTGCAAAATGGATTTTTATTCAAGGGAAACCAGTTGTGTGTGCCAAGAGGTTCCATGAGAGAGAATCTCATACAGGAGAAACACAATGGGTGTTTGAGTGGTCATTGTGGTATGAACAAAACCTTGGATCTTATGCAAATGTTCTACCATTGGCCAAAGTTGGTAAGATATGTTACTAGGTATGTTGAGCAGTGTGTGATATGCATGAAAGCCAAAGGAGGAATAAGCAATGCAAGTTTGTACCAACCTTTACCAGTCCCTAATAGGCCATTAGAGTGTGTGAGCATGGACTTCATAGTAGATCTACCCAAAAAAAAGCAAGGATATGATAGCATTTATGTAGTGGTTGATAGATTTAGCAAAATGGGACATTTCCTTCCCTGCAAGACTACTCATGATGCTAGCCACATTGCTTATCTATTCTTTAAGGAGATTGTGAGAATCCTTGTTTTGCCCCTAAGTATTGTATTAGATAGGCATGTGAAGTTTATGATCCATTTCTGGAGGATATTATGGAATAGATTGGGTACTAATCTTTCTTTTGTTTCATCCTACCATCCTTAGACAGATGGCCAAGCTGTTAGGATTGGATAATACTGAGAGTGGGTTGAATCAGTATTATAGTACTTTATTAAATTCTTCAACCATTTAAATATTAACCATAAACTTGTTGTAAAGAAAATAACATAAGCAAATGACACAATGCTTATAACACCATAGTTTGTTTTCGAGGAAACCCTGGCCAAGGGAAAACCTTGGTGGGGATGGTACCCACAAGCATGTACTAAAGTATAATGTCCCTATAAGGAGAGCTAGCCCTATTAGGAGCTGAATATTACATAGTGCATTTCCTTGTTAGAGGAATAACAACCCTATTAAAGGTTCACAACACCATGTTAGGGGCCAACTGAGCTTACATCTCTTACAATATAATTCAGGTTATAGAGTGTTCTCATTCATGAACAAAAACAAGAAACATTGATGCTTAGATAGTTACTTTATAGTTATTCAATGATCTCTGCCATTCTCTTCTCTTCTATTTGCTCAATTTCACTCATCCAACTATCCAACTCACACTCTCAATCTTTAACAAAAAGATCTTACATATATATCTCACAACTTTACAAAGTCAACTCTCAATATGAATATTACAAATATTACTAAGTCGGCCTTCAATACAATATACATTTAATATAGTAAACACTAAATGCATAGTTAGTGCTATTTCATAGTTAATGTGGAGGTTATTAACAACCAAAATAAAACTTTGATTGTCTAGAGTCCAAGTCATACTCCCTCAATCTTTGCTACTATCAAACTGCTCTATTTTGTTGTCCTGTTGCTGTCTGTCTATCTTCAATTCTGTCTAACTCACCATAGACTCAACCAAAAAAACATTTATCTTAGGTGGAGGTCATACATACCCCATACTATCTTTCTCTACGCTCACTTTCCCTAAATAATCAATGGATTATGGAAATCTCATCGATTTAATCCAAAACACTTTTGTATCTTTGTTTCTACACTTAGTTGATTTCTGAATCACTAAAACTTATCTTTTCTAGAACTGGTCTAAAACCAATATGTTTTTCCATAAATGACAACCAAAAAGTAAATCACATTTACACAAAAAAATTTACTTTCCAAAAATCTCTCCCTTTGGCATTGATGGCAACACTTGTCAAAAAATGAATAAGTGTTCCAACAAATCTGTCTCCTCTATAATATTTCTTTTTCTTTTCTCTTTTCTTTTCTTCTCTATATAATATCTATATTTTGTTTTATTCTCTTCTCCCCCTTTGAAAAAAATGACAAAGGTTCATATACAACAAAAGGTTTTAATTCTTTCTCACCAGTTTCAAAATATCCTAAAAGGAATCTTCAAAGATCTTCACTTCTGCAGTCCATGTTTTGAACAAAATTTGGCTAATATGAATTAAGCCATTTAGTGAAAATGATGTGGTCTTAGCTTCTTTTAAGTATTTGGGAAAATATTTATATAGTGAATCTGTCATTTTCTCTAAGTCTGAGAGATGAACCTCAAGTATTGATAACTTAGGAGTGATAAATCTTTACAGTAAATTGAATCTTGTCAATACTCTCCCTTTCTCATTATCTAATACACTAAGTTTAGCCAAAATCCTTGATACTTCTTTGTCTGGCTCTTTTGTGGATTGTGAAGATGTTTCACAACCATCCATCATACTATTCAGATTTTCCCTCTCTTTGGCAATAATGTCTTCTACATTCTGAATATGCCTTATTGGATTCATGCAATAGCTGAACAATCTTCTCGTATGTCCAATGTAGCTTCTTGCATTTGTCAAGAAAGTCTTCACAATGCCCAAATCCCATGTTATAGATTTGTAGACTATTGTTAGCTTCTTCTCAGAGTATGTCTTCTTTGCCTTTTCTTCTGCTATCTTCAATAGGTTCTCATAGTGCCCATCAAATTCATCAAGTGTGATTCTTAGATTCTCAATGTCATCTTTATTTTGGAAAACAATAGGTGTTGGAAGTAATTTTTTATAGTATCAATTTCTCTTGTGATTACTTTTTCCTTCTTGTCTCCTTTCTGTTCTGATCTTTCCTTTGCTTTTTTCAAAGTAGTAAATTCCAATTTTACTAGTTCCTCTTCATCCATGTTGTCAACTTTTACATCACTACTTGCCAACAATGAAATGGATGATGTGTTTACCTCTTTCTTTTCATCCTCTTTCTGATCTATCTTATTTTCTTCTTCCTTCTGCTCTTCTTCCTTCTTTTGATCCTCTTCCTTCTTTGGATTCGCTTCCTTCTTCTGTTCTACCTCATCTGCCACAGAAGTATCCATATTCCCTGAAAAAGGGTCCTTTTCATCTTGAGAGGTGTCAAGAGTTACTGCTAAACCAAAAAATAGAAATCTAGTGGTGTATCTACTTCACTCTTCTCATTAGATGCCTCTGTTGCCTTAGGTCTCTCACCTATTCCCAATTGTGTGGACGATGTGGTCTTAGGAGGTGAGGGCTTGTTAGAAGCAGTACTCATGAGTATCTTCTCTAGTGCCTTTTAAGTTTCCTCAGTGACTTCATCATATTTCCTCACCATGATTTTCAATAATCCCACCTTGGTCCTTAGTAGAGGTTTTAGTTCCTTGTATATTATGTCCCTTTATTGAACTGATATCACATGTAGCATGTTATCTATTTCTTGGTTTCTGATCATATCATCTTCAATTTTTGCAACATATATTCCTATCTCCAATCTCACATAAAGGTCTATGGGTATGCTTCCTTCAATTTCTAACAGTATCTTCTTAAAAGTAAGTAGGTGATCTATCACAATCTCTTACATCTTAAGTTTGTCTGCTTCTTCATACCTGTTATAATATTTATCAATTGTAACCAATTTTCCTTTCTCTAATGCTCTCTTCTCTAGCATCTTCATTTCAGGTTTCCAAATGTTTTTTTATGTTTTCTTCTCTTCTCCTATTGTGCTTTGCTCTTTAGGTGATGTATGTATTCTTGATCTTGTTACTCTAGAAGTGACATTTTCAGCTTGTGATTTTTTTTATTGAGGAGGAGGTCGAATGTCTACCATGATTACCTTAGGGGTGGGAGGTGTTGTAGTAATTCCACTTGCAAGTCCAAGTGACCATTTTGTCATCTTCTTTTTAAATTCTTTAAGTTCCTCTTCTATCAGTCCTACTTTAACTCCACATTCATGTACAAGATTTTCTATCTTTCTCTTCCTCAGACCTCTAGTCTGTTCTTCTCTCACTTTTGCTAAATTTTTTCCTTAGTTTCCCATCTTTCCTTTGTTGTATCAATCTCTGATGCAAGGACATGTTCTACTTTCATGGTAAGTACTTCAGAACTCACTTCATAACCCATGGGATAACACTGTTTCTTCCTGGGTATGATTGCTTCAAAACATACACAATCAGTTTCAACGATGAAACAGATTTTATCTTTGTATTTCTCAACAATGTCTTCATGTATTATGTATCTTGTCTTCATCTATCTTTGTAGTATCTTGATCATACCAAATAATTCACCATCAACCCAAGTAGCATTTCGTCTCTTGTAGCTCTATGAAATCAATATACCAGTGGGTACTCCAGACTTCCAACCACTAGGATGTAAACTAGGAAAATTTTGCTCAATATAAATGAACATATGCATCAATAATGAACCAAATCTTAAGGTTTTTGATTTTTCCTTCTTCACAAGCTTCACATTCTCAAGGAAATGTTGTGCCAGAACTTTGCATAGATTATACTGTACATTTTCTTTCACCATTTTCCATGACATCATGATGACTCCAGCGGATATCGAATTAGGTATTATACTATAGTAGAACTTCTACCCAAGTATCATCGCAATCAATCTTACATCTTGATGAAAGATGTCATTTAATGTCATTTCCCGTCCATCCCATTTGGAATGAGTTAGGGTTTCAACTTCTTTCTTTACATGTTCTCCCACAATAAGAATGACTCTGATGATGTCTAATCCAGTGATTTCATGGATTAGGTCACTACAAATCTTCACTGGTTAATCATCAATCCAGATAAACTAATCATGAAACCTACTTAATAGTATTTTGAACCATTCATCTTCATCGAATTCACATAAAACTAGAATTTTCATTATGCTCAGTTGATTAATATGTTTGTATTCTTCTCTCATGACTCCATTGTCAGTCATATACTCCATCTCAGTTGATATATCATCAATTCCTAGTATGTCATACTTACAATGTATGTAAGCCCTAATATCTTCTACGTGTAACGCGCCATAAAGGGTTTGGGAAAATTCTCCCTCTGGATCCTCTTTGCATGATTTGAATGGATGTTTCTTAAACTTATACATAGTTTTATCTATAACATCAAAAATAATAGGTGCATCCATGGCTAGATGATGTAAAATACCTTTCTTTTGCTGAATTTTGAGTTTATCCTTTAATCGATCATGCATGGCCAATGTAGAATAATTTGAACTTCTCTGCTATCTGATTTCCTTAGCTCACTCTTTGTCAAATGGTAAAGAGATAAGTCATTAAGTGGTGCTTTATACAAGTTAAGTTATGAATTTCACTTTTACTTAAAACTATCCAGTTGGCTGTTCGATCTCGCAAACAAAATATGTGTGTCAGCTGATGTTGCACTCTTAGATGTGTACTTCATGATGTTGGCCAAGCTTATACCCAAGCTCACACAAGCTCAATCCATGAATTTCAGGGCATGATATATTCTGATGTCTATATCCAACGCTCCCCCTAATGCCATGATTGGCCAATTAGGTCGATTCTATCTTACTACCATCAGGTGAAGATCCAGTAGCCTCTACTGACTCTCCCTGAACTAATGTCTCACTAGTTTCTTTGATCTTCCATATATTACCACTATTTCTATCTTCTTCCTTCTTGAAACAACTTTTGAAATCACTCTTCAAATCTGCAACACTCTTACCAATATCATTTCCATTCTTCTATGAATCCATAGGAGGTGGTACTCTTATGTTGTGTGATCCATTATACCTGCAAAATTTTGCTATATGTCTTGGATTATTGCATTTGTAACATATAGGAGATTTTAATTCCTGATTGACTTGTAGCTTACAGTACTTCATAATGTGTCCAATGTTATTACATTTGTAGTATGTAGGTTCCATTATAGGTTCTCTCCCATTTTATTATCTATATCATGATTGATTAGGTTTTCTGCATTCTGCTTTCTTGTGCTCATATCCATTATAGTTAAAACAATAACCCAAAAAAAATTTAAAAGGGGCATTACCTCTGTAGTCTCTCTTCATGTGTCCAAATTTGTTGTAGCCAAAGAATCTACCTCTGAAGGGTCTGATCTGTTCTTTAGGCTCTTTAATAGAAGTTTTCTTAGTATCAATCTTCTCATTTCATTTCTCTTCCTGATTCTTTGAACATTCAGCTTCATTGAAGCCAATACCAGTCATATCACCTTTAGGTTTCTGTTTGTCTCTTTGTTCATCAATCAAATCACTATTGGTGTGAATTTTTTCAATGTGTTTATTTTCTTCAACAAGTTCACCTTTTATAATTTGATTGTATTTCTCCATTTCTAGATACTTGTTCTTATAGTTGTCAGCCTCATTCTTCATTTAATCTAATGCACTATTTAAAGATTCTTCAACTTTCTTCTTTGCATCCTTCTGTACCTGTATTTATTTAGCCATAGTCTCATTTTCAAGTTTCAAAGTTTCACTCTCTTCTTTTAGTTTCTTCACCTTATCTGAACTGTCTTCGTCTGAATCCTCTTTTATCTGAACCACAAGATCTTGTCTTTGATTTCTGGAAAGCTTAAGTTGATCTTTGAGTTTCTTTATGAATTTCTCATCTCTTCGCATGTTGAATCTCAATTCTCCATTCTCTACTTTTTCTTTATCAAGGTCTTCAAGTGCAGCATCAAATTTTTCTTGCTAACTATCCAAATCCATTCTGATCTCCCTCAAGTTGTTAGACTTTCTCTCCAAGGGCCAAAAGCTTTGATACCAATTGTTAGGATTGGATAATACTTAGAGGGGGGTGAATCATTATTATAGTACTTTATTAAATTATTCAACCATTTAAATATTAACCATAAACTTATTGTAAAGAAAAGAACATAAGCAAATGACACAATACTCATAACACCATATTTTGTTTTCAAGGAAACCCTGACCAAGGGAAAACCCCGGTGGGGATGGTACCCACAAGCATGTACTAAAGTATAATGTCCCTGTAAGGAGACCTGGCCCTGTTAGGAGCTGAATATTACATAGTACATTTCCTTGTTAGGGGAATAACAGCCATGTTAAAGGTTCACAACACCTTGTTAGGGGCCAACTGAGCTTACAGCTCTTACAATATAATTCAGGTTACAAAGTGTTCTCAGTCATGAACAAAAACAAGCCACACTGGTGCTTAGATAGTTACTTTATAGTTCTTCAATGATCTCTGCCATTCTCTACTCTTCTATTCACTCATAACTCATACAACTATCCAACTCACACTCTCAATCTTTAACAAAAAGATCTTACATATATATCTCACAACTTTACAAAGTCAGCTCTCAATATGAATATTACAAATATTACTAAGTCAGCCTTCAATACAAAATACATTTATTATAGTAAACACTAAATGCATAGTCGGTGCTCTTGCATAGTCAATTTAGAGGTTATCAAAAACTAAAATACAACTTTGATTGTCTAGATTCCAAGCCATACTCCCTCAATCTTCACTACTGTCAAACTGCTTTGTTTTGTTGTTCTACTGTAGTCTGTCTATCTTCAATTCTATCTAACTCACCATAGACTCAACCAAAAAAAAAATCAATCTTAGGTGTTGGTCATACATACCCCATACTGTCTTCCTCTAAGCTCTCTTTCTGTAAATCATTGATCTTGATCTTTGACATCCAAAACACTTTTGTATCTTTGTTTCTACACTTAGTCGATTTTTGAATCACCAAAACTTATCTTTTCTAGAATTGGTCTGAAACCCAGATGTGTTGCCATAAATGACAACCAAAAAGTAAATCAAATTTACACAAAATTGATTACTTTCCAATGCAAACTAAGGTGTTTAATAGAGTATTGGGTAACCTATTGAGGTTCCTAACTAAGGAGTATGGTCAGATATGGGATGTGGTCATTCCCCAAACAAATTAAGCTTATAATGATAGCAAGAACAAAACCATAGGGAGAAGCCCATTTGAGATTTTTTATGGGATGCACCCAAGAGGTGTGTGTGAGTTTAGGGATCTTGGAGGCATAGAGTACAGGAGTGGGCATACTGAGGTCTTCACTCAAACCATGAAGGAGATACAGGATCAGGTCAAGAAGACCATACAAGACAGTCAACAAAAGTTGAAGGCCAAAGTGGATGAAAAGAGGAGAGACATCCAATTTGAGGTAGGTGATTATGTGATGGTTCACTTGAACAAATCTAGATTGTAGAAAGGTGTGCCTAATAAAATTCAGATGAAGAGGGTGGGACCTTGAAAAATATTAGCCAACTATAGGGCTAATGCTTGAAAACTAGACTTACCTGAAGATTTAACAATCTCTCCTATTTTTAATGTGCAAGATTTGGTGCAATTCAAAGGGAAAATAGCTGAGAAGGATCAGAATAGTCAAGGGTTCAGTGATGATGTTGAGGCTACTATATTACCTCCCAAGCCATAGTTAGAAGCAGACAGAGTTATGGATTCAAGAGTCAAGAAGACTACAAGGGACAAGGTGTACATGGAGCACCTTATCAAGTGGAAGGATAGGCCTGAATCAGAAGCCTCATGGATTGTACAAGAAGACTTTAAAAAGGTGGGCATCTCTGAAGACATGTTGTCCATAGGAGTGACATAACTTTCCTTTGTGGGGGAGTATGGTGCAGGAGCACCTAGGTAAGGCTACAATGTAACCTAGGGCTTCTAAACTTCTTTTGGCTTTTAGTGGTCCTAGCCACACCACTAGTAGGACTAAGTGGGTCCTAGGATGTTTGTAGTTAGATGAGGACGTCTATTTAGGTTCTTAGTGCTTTTATTTTTCAGTAATGTCCAAAGTTGTTCTATTGTTCCATATTGCCAATGTTGGGTAATAGTGAAAATGATCCATCTAGGGGTAAAATTGGACAATTAAGGGTTTATAAGGCCTATTTGATGTTTACTTAGCCTAACTATGCAATTGACTAAGTTCTTGAGGTGTTTGTTCATGTTTTATGCAAGAAGCACAAAAGTTGCAAAAGTTGTCAATGTTGTCATTGACAACATTGACAACATTTCTTGAAATAATGTCTTTTAGGGAATTGGAGGGTTCTAAATGTCTGAAAATATTAGGATAGGACCATGGAAAACTATATAAGACCTCCCTTGACCTTGTGATGAGGTTGGTTGATTTTGAAAAGTTATTGTACGGACTGTATTATCAATGAAACAGTTGTAGTTCTTGTTTTTCTAAGCGTTTTGTATTTTCATGGATTGTATTTTGTACTGTAACTCTTGAATATGTTAGGGTAGTGTGTTTTTCAGTTCCTTGTAGTGGTATATTTTCATTTGGTGTCAGTTTAGTTAGTTTTGTAAATTCTTTTTGTTTTGAACCAATTGTTGGTCTAAACCAAGCAACTTCTGGAAATGGGGTCATAAGACCTATTCCCACTGTGGAGTTTGCACATGCCTTTGGTATTAGGGAGATGACTCCATGTAAATATTTTATATTTAAGGAGGGGCCCTCAAAAGCAAGGGAGCTATTTTTAATGTGATTCCCTAGGCGAACTAGAGTTGCATGGCTAGGGATCACGGGAAGTTACAGAGCTAATTGGAGGGATTGATAGCATTGATTGCTTCAATGAGAGATTTTGGAGAGGTATTGTGGTGTTTAGAGGAGCCCTAAATTTAGGTAGAAGATTGGGTGAAGGTTTCAGAGAGCGAAGAAACAAATTCTTTGTGTAGACAGTCTTAATGCTTGAAAACCCTGATTTTTAGGCATGATTATAGGAGCCACTGTACGGACACCTTTGGAAAGTAAGACCTAGAAAATATTTAGGGTCTTGATAAAGGGTATCAGAATCCAATTCTATTTTTCCAAATTTTTAAGGATTTTTGCAAGATATTTGGGAAAAATTGCCTAATTGGGCCTAATGCTTGTAGCCCTATTTTGAGTGAATTTGACTTGGTTCTTGGCACTCGTTTAGGGTTCCATGGTAAAGACTATTTTTAGACATTGGATTGGATCAAATTAACCATATAGAAGCCTACCTCTCCATATGGAAGATTTCTTGATCAGTTTGGATCAATTTGTGAAGATGGACAAGAAGAGCACTATGGTTGGGTGTTGTGTAGTTTGAATTCCTTATAGGTGTACTCAAGTTGAATTGGAGTGGGATCTTGTGGAAAGGATCCTTGAAGGTTAGGGTTAGTGAAGAACCCTAATTAGGCTAGAGAAGAGGCCTATTGAAGACCCTAGTAGAGGATAGGGTAGGAGAGAAAGGCTTGTTTTTCCATCAAAAACCATGATGATATGAAAAATTGCTATGCTCAGATTTTGATCAATGAAATTGGTGCAACTCTCACTGGTTAAACTTCCAAAATATGGGAGTATGAATACCGCTTTCATTAGATTCAATTTTATAAGTGGATGTTGGCATTGAGATATGGGAAATCTAAATGACCAAGGTATCCTTTTGCGTAAATAGACAAATAATGAATCCCCTCCATATGAAAATGTCCTTGATAACTCTTTGATGGTCATGTCCTTAGACAAAGTTGCATACTTTAATGGATCAATCTTAAAGACATTCACATAGAAATCAAGAAAAATTTCATGCTTTCATTATTGTTGATCTAGTAAAAACATCATTGATTGGCTAAAAAGACATGACTTGAAAATCAATTAATCCATCAGAACCCTTAGTGCTATTGTTGTATCCATATTTCAAATAGAACATCATCCATGTCAATCCTTTGGTTTGTATTTTTTTAATCTTGATAATAATAAGTCAAGGAAGGTGAAGGATTAATGTGACAACAAATATGAATCCAAGGTCAAAGATCAAGTTCAATGGTTTGATGCATTGATTCATGTGAATTGGTGCCTTCTTGATGAAATTTTTGATTTGGATTAATGCCCCCAGTTAGATAGGAAAATGTTGGACTTGGGCAAATTTTCCAAAGTATGACAAAAGCTCAGTGAATGCAAAATGCAGCTTGGAGACTTTATTATGACTATACACAAATGAAAGGATATATACAAGGGTGGCGGAAAGATGCAGATGGACAATGCAACTAGGTAAGATTTAAGGGTCAAATAAAACCTGTTTACCAGGTTTTCACCATTTAAATTTATTGCGCATTTTCTCTTTTTTTTCTTTTTTTCTACCAAGGAGCCTATTGTTAGGTTTTCACCAAGTCACTTTTTATCTTTTTTGCTTTTTTTTTTATTACCAAGGTGCCTGTTTGCCAAGTTTTCACCAAGATAAAAAATATTTCAGGATCCATATTTTAATGTTTTTTTCTTTCTCCATGCTCAATTTTATACTTTTTATTTCTTTTCCCAAGACTATTTACATTAGTTTTTACTTTCTTTGGGATCTATTTTCACTATTTTTTGGTTTTTTTCAGGATCTCTTTTCATTGTACAAAAAAATGATGCTTTCTCTCATCTGGTACTCTTTCTTCTAATACTCTTTCATCATATACACTTTCATTTAATTTAGGTATAAAACCTATTTAAGTGAATGTTATTGATAGGTTCTTGCAACTCATATCCATCACAATAATCTACCTTGTATATTCCCATGCCAAAAGAAGATGTGATAATGAAGGGTCCTAACCAATTTTCTTCCCATTTCCCTTTCTTCTCTCTTCCTGGTTGATTTTTAGGGTTTTCTCTCAACACTAAGTCACCAATTTGAAACACTCTAGGTTTTATCTTCTTGTTGTAGTTCCTTGCTATTCAATTTTGATACACCTTGAGGTGCTCATCTACCTAAGTTGGGTTTTCTTCTAGTAAATCAAGTTTTTTGAAGTCTAGCAACCCTATAATACACATCCATTATCAAACCATCTAAGGAGACTCTTAATGATGGAATCTCAACTTCTTAAGGTAGAACGACCTCTGCTACATAAACCAATGAAAAAGGTTTTGCACAATTTGGTGTTCTTATGTTTATCCTATATGCCCATAATGTCGTGTTTAGTTGTACATGCTAATTCCTTCCTGAATTGTCCACTGTTCTCTTCAAAATCTTAAGGATGTTTGTTTCTTCTTCTTGACCATTCCCTTGAGGATAATTTATTGAGAAAGAATGATGTATAATATGAAACTTGTCACATAGTTCACCCACATCATTGTTTTTAAATTTTTTTCCATTATTGGTTATTATAGCACAAGGAATGTCATATCTACAAATGATGTGGTTTAGGATAAACATTGAAATTTGTTTCCCTATTGCAGTTGTCAAAGGCACAACTTCTACCCATTTAGTGAAATATTCTATAGTAGTGATGATATATTTATGAACATTGGATGAAGGTGGATAAATCATCCCAATTAAATCAAACCCCCGTTGATAAAAGGGCTAATGTGTGGTCATTGGGTGTAGCTCCTATGTTGTTATATGAATCATATATTCATGATATTGCCATTTTGGACATATTTTGACAAACTAACAAGCATCTTTCTCTAGAGTTGGTCAAAAGTATCCCATGTGAAGGATTTTCTTAGCTAAGTTTAACCCAATAGAATGAGACCCAGAGATTCCTTCATGATCATCTCGTAAGGATAATTTTGACTCCTCATCCTCTAGACACCTAAGAATCATTCTGTCAATACTTTTGTGATACAATGTGTCAAAAAGGATGGTATAATGAGAGGCTTGGCGTATAAAAAAAAATTTGGTTGCGGGTTTAGTCCACGAGTAATTTTTTCTCTTTTATGGTAGAGTGTCCAATCCCTCTTCCTTAGGTGTCATAGTTGGGTTTTCACCTTCAGGAACATCCTTTATTTTTACTTTTTTGGGTCTGGCACTGCCACATTGTGGTTTTCACCACTAGACCATTTGATTTTTTTCTTTTTTTCTTTTGGAATAAGATATTGGTCCCTTTCTTCCATTTTTATTTGATCTAATTCATTAGTTTAAGAGTGTTTGACCATACTTAGCTATAAGGCCACTGAATTGTCATTTGAGAATGAAAGTATATCATTTGGCTCGGTTAGGTCCCAATCAATTAGCTTAGGATGTATAAGAGATAAAGGTTTATTCGATAAGTTTGTATCCATGGGTTTCAAGTACATGAATTCATTATGATATTTGTACATTGTATCACTTAAGTCTATAAGATGGGCTTGCTCAAGATGTTCCATAGAACCTGGATCAAAATCCACCTCACTCAAATCCTCTTGGGTTTCTTGAGGATAAAAATTTCATGGGTTAAACCTAGCATTAGATTCTCCTACCCATAAAGGCACCCATGGTTCACCCACCCAACGAGTTCCATTTGATTCCTCCCTTGAATTTGATTCTTGAGGAATGTTAGGCCCTTGATTGGAAATCGATCCTTGATCAAAACTTGACTGGTTTGGTTCACTAGATCTGGTAGCATAGGTATGAATCACATTGACCTCCTTTTCATGAAACAGAGGCCTCGGATAATAAATCTCATTCATATTTTGTCGAATCATCTTCACTTTCTGAATCTACCATGTGGATTTTTTCATAGGATTTGTTGGATTTATTTTGACCATTTCCTTGCTCATGATATCATATCCCATCTTTTTCCTCTCTAGCCCTCCATGGTGATTATATAGGTTCTAAAAACCCTTTATTCCTTATGCCCAAAGGTCCTCTTCCTTTGTACTGCATTTTTCATAATTTGGTAACCCTTTCCATATTTATGTGTTTGGATTCTAACATTTTGGACTCTTTCTATATGAGAACTTGAGGCATCATCATCTTTGTAAAGCCACTTCAAAACTTCATTGTCCTCTTCTTCTATAGATGATGAGTCACTAGCTCTCACAAAATGTGCATTGTATTTTTCATGTGTATGAGCACTAGATGGTTTCCCATGTGCTTCAGGAGAAGTGGTTAAATGAAACAATGAGATAGAATATTCTCCTACCCCTTTTGTTTAATTTTGCATTATTTTTCAAAGTTCTTCATTAACTTGTCCATCATTTAACAATCGGTTTCTTTGACTCTTTCTCTTTCAAACATAGAGATTTTTTAATTGTCCTCATTTTGATGTGAAACACTCACATTAGTGTTCTTGGAACCTTTATTTACAAAACTAACTTTCTCTTTACCCTTAGACAATGTAAATGAGTTAGTTTTTTCTTGGTTTGAGTTGGCAACCAAGGTTGAGCTAGGAATTTTTTCTTGAATTTTCTCACAAGAAGCACTTGATGTAGCCTCTTTCACTTGTGTGGAATAAATGACTCATTAGAAGTTTTTACAATGTTACAATATTGGAAGGATTTTGATTCTCCACTTGTAGTGATTTTTTCACCCATGTAGGGGAACTTAATACATTGGTGGTATACCTCTTGTATTTCATGGATCCACAGCCTCCCTAGAAAGATGTTGTAAGTCAATTTCATGTCTAGAACTTGTAAAATGGTATCCTTTTGAATTGGGCCCACTCAGATGGTAAAAATCACAATTCCTTTAGAATATTTTTCTTCATCATCATATGGCTTAATGGTAATCTTCTTCTTTGGATCAATGACCTCTTTGGAAAACCCTAAGGATTTTACTAGGCTCAATGTACAAATGTTTAGACCGGCTCCACAATCAATGAGGACTCTTTTGACATGGTGTTTATGTATCAAAACTTCTATATGAAATGGGAGATTTTGGGGATGATTGATGGACATATCATCTTGTTTGAAACGGATAAAAAATAAAGTGCAATGAGATGACCAACCATGTTTTGAAATCTATCCACACTTAATTTATCGGGAATATTGGTTTCCACAAGAGCTTTTTCCCAAATCTCCTTATGATTTGGTGAAAGATTTAATATGTCAAGGATTGAGATTTGTGTGGGCATTTTTTGTAATTGATCCACAAGTTTGTATTTCCTTTGAGAAGAATCTGATTATTGATTAGGACAAGTGTTTTTAGGGGTAGTTCCTTGTAATGTTATCTTTGATTCTTTCCCCCTAGTAACAATATTAGAGGTATCTTTTGATGGTTGATCCTTTACCACAATTAAATTGATAGTGTTCTCATGTCCCGATAAGGAATTGATTACATTATCATAGCTATGTGGAAAATTGACTATCATTTCCTTTCATATTGTTTTGATTGGTATTCAAAGATTCCCCCTTTTCATGATTGAAGAAATGATTTTTAAATGCCACATGATATTCATTGTTTTGAGGCCCTTCCACTTTGATCACATCATTGCCTATTAAATCTTGGACCACATGTTTCAACCTCATGCACTCATTTGTTATGTCCTTTATTTCAATGATATTCATAATGATGAGTGTCATTCCACCATGAGGGTTTTATTTTTGGTTCATAAGGCCTTGATTCTTATAGAACAATAATCTTATTATCAATAATATTTCTCAAAGCATTTTCAAGAGGTTCACCCAAGGGCGTGAACTTATTTCTTTGTGACGAACTAAAGAAAGGTTTTATCTTGTTATCCTCTGTAGACACCTAAAAAAGGTTCATTGCATATACCCCCTTTTTAACATGTCTTCTATATAATGTGTTTGATATTTATCATTCACTAATATTGTGTCATTCCTCAATTTCATCAATTACTAACATTTCTCTCATTTTGGCCAAATTGATCATCTTCCTAAATCAGTCCAACCAAGTCCTAATCTTCCTAAATCAATTCAAACCCATTCTATTCTATTCCTAATCACTTGCCGAATTGTTTGGACTCATTCTGACCATTCTGGGGCATTTTCCAAGATCATCAATGCCTAATTAACACAATCTCCAAACCGATCAAAACCCTATTTTAATTCGATCAATCTTGTCATCATTTCAGGAGCATTGTCCAAGATCATCGATGCTTTGTATCCCCTTAATCAATTATTTGATAACATTGTCAAAGATCATCAGTGTAATCATTATAAATCTATCAATATCAATTCAATAGTGTTGTTCATATTTGTCAATACTATTTTTGATTATCATTTCAGGAACATTGTCCAAGATCATCGATTTTTCCCCATTTCAATTTCAATCTTACGACGCCATCAAAGTTCATAGGCACTTTTCAATCATTTCCAAACATAATTACATAGGCACATTCTCAAAGCTCATCGATGCCTCGTGATTTCCTAAACTATTCCGGAACCCTTGGAATTGATCCTAAACCTTATCAATATCATCAAAATCATTTCAATTCGACATCAACACCTTAAATTTGATCAATAATTCACTAATTTCCCCCTTGGGGTGAATAACCCATAGTTTATCCCTAGGTCCTAATTGAATAAATAAATAAACTTTATTTATTCCCCTTTTCCCTAAGTCTTCAACAATTAATTAATTTTTTATTAATTAATTAGCTAATTTCAATTTATGATATTTTCATAATTTCATAAATCTAATTATTGATTTTGAGGAATATTGAGAATATTGAATTATTAAATGGCTTAATGATTCCTAATCTTACCTAATTTCTATATCCCTTAATTGAGGATTCACATCTCTATTAAGGTTCTTCATGAATATCTTCAATATCTCCTTATTTGATCTCCCCCATATCATGCTTCCTAACATCTCACCAACCAAAATTTGCATTTATGCAGTGATTTTGTGTAATCTCATCTAAATGACTCTCATTTTCTATAAAATGGGATGCATTTTAATCTTTCAAGGTTAGATCACTATCTTCTAGTATTCTCATTGCAAACTTGTTATTTCAAAATTCTTTGTGCAATATTGTTATCGTCAAAGAGCCACATCAAATCTAATTATGGAGAAGAAAGAAGGACATGGGAGCTTCATTTGAAGGGAGTTCTTAAATTTTTTATGCTTTATTTTTATGAAATCTTGTTTTGAATGGATTTCATGATAGATTAGATAGGTTAGAATATTATTTAGATATGCTCTAATGCATTTTTTTGGTCTTACATTTGGTGAGCCCGATGTGAAACAACCTTAACTGATAAAAATTTTATGTTTTTTTGTCTTTTTCAGGTTCTGGAAGAGAGTTGCACAGGTTGTAGCCAGGTTCTATGTAGGTGGTAGCTAGGTCCTATGCAGGTGGTAGCTAGGTCCTATGCAGGTGGTAGCCAGGTCCTGCGTAGGTGGTAGCCAGGTTCTGCGCAGGTGGTAGCCAGGTTCTGCGCAAGTGGTTAAGTCCTGCGCAGCTCGGACCCAGTCCTGCGTAGTTGGGACCCAAACCTATGCACTTGGAGCCCAGAGCTACGTAGATGGATGCTTAGATATGCAGTTGGTCATATGGGATCCATACTTATGGTTTAGGATTAGTTTTTACATGTTTAGGAAGATTTTTTGCATCTTAGGCTTTCTCTTCTGCTTTTTATTTGTTTAAAGACTAAAAGGGACCCTAAACTATTCAAATGAACCCTAAACTTGGTTAATGAACCCTAATATGGTTAATGAACCTCACATTTTGATTTTCAAATCCTAAAATGAACTTTCACATTTGTATTTAGGCTCTTAAAATGAACCTCATCTAGTCTAGGGTTTCATACAATAAAGCTTTTTCAAATTTCAATCAAACTTGCAATCTAGCCTAACTAGGGGTGGAAATGGAATATTTCATGCAAGATCAAGTTGTTTAAGTTGATAAGGGACCTAAAATGAACATGCACATCTGATTTGGGTACCTAAAATGAACTCTATACTAGTTTTAGATCAAATGTAGATTTTGTCCTTAAGGTGTTCCTAAACTATTTCGATGCACATGCAAGCTAGTTAGGGTTTCAAGTTCACTTCAATATTTTAAAATCAACTTAAATAGCATAAATAATGAACCCTAGCTGTGTTTTTTATGGTTTTGCATGCTTATATGTGGAAAAAACCTCTTTTTTGTAAGTTTTTACTCATTTTTAGGCCTATGATCAGTAGCTGCGCATTTGCTTGCAGGTGTTCTGCAGGTGGTCATAATTTGCATAGGTAGTAGCCTATTTTTTCACAAGTGGTACCCTGGTCTTGCATAGTTGGTAGCCTATTCCTACGTAGGTGGTAAATTTGGTGTTTTTCAAGAAAAAATTTGGATTTCTACATTCCTATACTTGTTTCTGCACTTAGGATACTGGATTTTTGTGTTACTAATTATTTGTGCAGCATGTTGGCAATCATGGGATGAAGATTGAATCCTAAAAGCTACTAACGGTTTCAATACAGGATGTTTGTAGAAGACCTTATGTTTTCTAAAACTTTCATGTGTGTTTTTGATAGTTAGCAAACACTTCAGCTTGGTGCTTTAAAATGAACCATTTTCATTCATATGCTTGAAGTGTCTTTTAGTTTGTAAATCCAAGGAAATGTATGGATGTATCCTATCCCCTCACCTTTATGGATCTTTGGTGTAAGATAAATCCATGAAATTCCTTTAGTGTGGCTACCTCCCAATTACTTTAGTAGAGCCAGTGAGAGTGGATGCGCAATCGGTAATAGGATAAAGCCAAGCCCATCCAAACTAGGATACAAAAGTTGTCATTGTGATTAATCTCACAATGGACAGGTGTTCAATGTGTTATACTATTATACCAGGAAGAAGATCTCCCTCAGTACCCTTGTGGTGCATTAAAACCTACAGAACATAACTTCTGTAGGTTGGGAGGCCTCCATAACAGAGCTAATTTGCCGCACGTATAACCACCTGAATAGATGCCCTTACTAAACACCATGTCATAGTAGCCAAAAACCTTCTATCTGTTGGCACAGAAGGTTGGAGACCAACTAAGATGCCCCACACTTTCATGGCTTTTATTCAAGACAACAATCCCTTGGGAAGTGATGACCCTTGGGAGTTGAAGCTTGGAGTGCTTGAGAAGTGAGTGCACTGTAAGGAGGATCCCATGCCTCCAAGCTTCTAGGTTGTCCGCTATTAGTAAGCATGGCTGAACTTTGGTTCAAGTGGGGATTCAACAGATACTATCCTTGCTATCCTTAGGAAGTGGTGTGTTTGCTCATTTTTACAACAGCCATTCTAAATGATGTATCTTGTGTGAGTGTTCAAACTTTAATTAAAATGACAACATCTTAAAAACACTCCCCTAAAGAACACTTTTTCCAAATCAATCTTCAAAAATGATCAAATGGTCACAACAAACCTTGTCTTTGAGTAAACATATGGAACCTTGAACTTTTCACTTGGAACCTTTTTTGGCATGCTTGATAGCCTTCATATTACATATTCATGACCTAATCTCCTTGCATTTGCATTTCAAAAGTCCCTTGCATTATAGACCTCATTTCAAACCTCATTATAGTCCCTTTTGCATAAGTCCTAATCATAGTCCTCTTGCATGCATAGCTCATTTTATATCCTCCTTAAAAAATTTGCAAATAATCCTAGAAAGTATCCAAATCATAGAGCATTTCTTGATGGTGCTGAAAATAGGATCTTGACTTGGTCCCCTTTTGTCCCAAAATTTCGAACCCCCTACACTTATAAATTGGTCTTATTCCACCTTTGTCATGATGGATTTGACCTAAACCCTTTTATCAAACTTGTCCCTTGTCCTAAAATCCTATTTTTCAACTCAAGATTCATATTCAACCTCATGAGGTTGTACTCTTAGGTTTGTCTCCTTTCAAAAGATTTATTGTCAAAAGTCCAAAAAACCAAAAACATAGTCGCATAAACCTTAGATTGCATTTTTCATAAGCTCCTTGCATTTCAAAAATTTCATTTCCAAAAAAATATTGCATTTGCATATAGTCATCTGAAGGCATTATTTTTTTCCATTAGTATACATAAGGAAAAACATGATCTGCACCATCAGTTTACTCTACACCTACAGGTAGGGCACAACACTACCCAACGCCAAGGTTACCCGAAAAACATTGTTCTATGTTATCCTATGACAAAAGGTAAATGGAACTCGATGAGTAACATCAGTGCAACCTGAAAAAACTAGAAAGAGAGGAACCCGATAGACAAAGGGAACCCAATGATCAGTTCAACAAAGGAACACAGACAGACTTCATGTTCAACCCAATGACCAAGAATCGACAGTCAGTTACATCCCAAAAAAAGTGGATCTAACATTCCACGTCAGATAAATCACTCAAGTTTTATTTATAGATTCTTGATTTACTTTTAAATCCATTAAGTGCGGATGAAGCAATGTATTTAATATTGTATTAATTAGTTTTACTAATTTAAAACATGCAAACTAAAGATCAAGGTCAAGTTGTAAACCTTGGATCTAAGATTTAACATTGTAACGCGTAATTCTAGAATAGGTCAAAGGATTTTATAAATAGATGCTCAATCTATTGTAAATAGTAAGTTATTCAATGAAGATTGTAGCCATGGAGAGCATCTAGAGACCAGACAAGAAAATTCATGCAGAAGGACAGAAAAGAATCAAATCAGTTTCAAGAACAAGAACACAGGCTATCAACGAGCAGAGAAAAGGTATTCATCAATCACTTAAGGTGATATTATTATTCTAAGAGATTTAATGGATCTGTAATCAGAAATTATAGATTTCATACAGTCAGGTAAACATTTGTACTCATTCTAACAAGTGTAGTATGCATAAGAAATTCTTTCAAGAAAGGTGGGCTTAACCGTCCTATTGTAAATCTCATAACTGAGTGCACACTTAAATCAGTGTTTCTAAAGCTCTTAACAGAGTAGATATTAATAGGTCTCCACCTTAATACTCCTAACGGGGTATATCATCAGAAGTGATCAAATTTTAAGCCTTAACCAGCTCCCTTCCATTCTGCAGATAGTCAAGTTTTGTGGGTGCCATCCCCACCATAGTTTTTACTTCCTAATAGGAGTTTTGTGTGATACCATATCTTGTGTTATGTGTTTATCATTTTCATGAATGTTTATATGAATGTTGCAAACTATCAAATATTATGAATGAAAAATACATGCATAAGAAAGAACAACAGTTATGGTCGGTAATGCAATAATGAATGATTACTAATGATGAATTGTGAAAGGTGTTAAAAATTTTAGAGGTACTGATTCACCCCTTTTCTCTTAGTACTACTTCCCATTAATTCCAACAATTGGTATAAGAGATAAGTCTCTTCAAGGAAAATATTAAAGGCTTAAGAGAAAAGATCATACAATGGAGAAGTACAAACTTGATAAGAATATTGAGAATAAAAATCTTGAGATACAGATGTTCTATGAACTGTATAAAGAAGCTAGAATCAAAATGAGAGAGCTTCTGAGTGAGAGGAAAGGTATGGCTACCTGGAAAAATGAAAAATATTATCAAGAAGAAGAGATTCCAGATTTCTTTGAATCTTCAGGATCAAATGCAAGTAATACATCAGATACATCAAAAGAAAACATCACAAATCTAAAGGAGATCAATCAACATATGAGAAAGCAAATAAAGATGTTGAAAATCGGTCAAGAGAGATAGATGGTAAGAATTATTGATGTGATGAGTTTTGCTAGACAAGATGAAATAGAAAGAACACTTTCTATTGATGACAGAAGAAAGATTACAAAAAAACTACAAGAGAAGGAGTTGGAAATTCAAAGACATGTTGAGCATCAAAATGAGATCACAAATCAGATCATTCTAATGAGTCAAGAAGAAAATAGAATGAATATAGAACTCATTGAAAGAGTGCAAGCTATCGGTGAACTAAGAGAAGAAAATGAAAAACTAAAGCATGAGGTTAGAATTTAGCAACAATATAATGAAGTTATCAGAAAGGATGAAGAAAGCAATAAAAGAATGGATGATTTTATTGAAGGACAATGAAGAGTAAACAACAACAATGGTTTAGGATTTACTAAAAATGGAGAATCATCAAATCAAGCCAATCCAAAGAATTTCTATGAAAATCCAAGACCAAGAAAGCTGACATGCAAGCACTGTGGAAAGCAAGGGCACACATCAAATGTATGCCGAGGTAAAATGAGAGGTATTCCTAAATATACATCTACATTCATAGGATTATGTTATAAATGTAACAAGAAAGGACATAAGGCTTATGAATGCAAGACTAAGATAGAACAGCCAAAGAAGGAAACCTACATGGAAAAATACTATCCTACATGCAAGATGAATGGGCACACATCTGAAGAATGGTAGAAAAAGAAAAGGCAAGCATGGAAGCCTAAAGGTCAAGAAACTCCCTATCGACCAAAGAGAATCAGTAATCAATATGTATGGGACTACAATACTTGGACAAACTATACAGCATATGGTAGATATGGTCACATTGCTACAAATTGCATGAGAGCATGGACCAAAAGGTCCAGAGGCAGGTCAAATCCTGGAATGGCATTCTTACACTATCATAAAGTTGGTCATCTCAATAAATATTGAAAAGAATGAATGATAGAGACAAGCACATATCCCAATGGTAACACCATTGAAGATATCTGGGGGGCTAGAGACAAAATGTGGAGAAAAGCTTCAAGCAATGATGAAGCTGGACCAAGCAATGCAAATGGTGACACCTCATCCAATAGATCTGATGACATCTTCACCCCCACCTGAGCTGAAAAAAGTATGGAACTACACTATACCAAGTCATATTTTGCATTAGTTCCATTATACAAATTGATAGATAGTCAAAATCTGCATAATAAAGATGCATATTGCATTACTTGTTACTACTCTGAGAAAACAACCTCGTCGGTATACACATACTAAAAATCATCGGTGAACATAATGGATGAGTTGTCTACACTTACAAAAAAATTTCGGTCAAACATAAAATCGTTAAGTTACCAATGTAACCCAACACCCGTCGGTAAGAAAGCAAAGTCACAAAGTTGTCATGATAGAATACTGATATTCATTGGTAAAAGCAATATTGGTAATAGCTATCCTGAGCATCATCAACATCACCGATGATGATTGTGAAACTCTTCTCAAAGAACTCCATACTTATGAATTGATGAGTCGTTAAAGCATTTATTGTTGACTTAGGGAAAAATCCTATAAATAGTCGATGGAAGCACTTCATTTTGCACCCGCGATTTGAAGAGAAAGCAAAGCAAAAAATAGAGCGATTGAAGAGTAGAAAGCAGAAGCATCCTCAACTCGATTCAACACATAAAAACTAGGTCAATAACTATTATCACAGATCAAAGTAAGTACCAAGGACACCAAAAGCACTCTGTCATTATTTTCAAGAAAGCCCTAAAACTTGACAAACAATGGAAACCACCTTAAGAACCGCCAAGATTAAGAATGAAAAATAGAATGTGGTTAAGTTGATTAAGAATAGCACTTGTATAGAGCCCAAATATAAGATATGCCCAGATATTACATTGAAACCCAATGAAACTGAAGCATTTTCAAAAATTCCACCTAGGGTTTTTCTCATAGAAGATGTTAGGTCTTATATTCAATGCAAAATCATTGAGTTAGGAGATCTTGAGATGGATGACACTTATAAGGAGCTCTGTAATGCTGAAGGAAACCTAAAGGAAGAACACAAACACTTGGAATTCAAAGGGTTAACTAATGCCCTGCATTTCTCGAGGGAATTTAGGACCGACTGGATCAGTTTGGTACTTAGCAGATTGCATGACCAAAAGTTGTGGTTGGATCAACCCAAACAAATCACCAAGGATTTCCTTCATGTTGTCACTAGTTACCCAATAACCAACAAGCCTAGGGAACACAAGCATCTCTCCAGGAAATAAGTTGAAAAACTCACAAAATTTGAATGGGACAATAGAGGTCTAAAAGTAAACATCATCACCGACAAAGAACTTAAATTTGGTGCATGTGTAATTGGGTATAAGATTTTTCAAGCGAGAAGATTGAACAACATATATGCAACATCAATAAGCACAACTTACAAGATAGTGACCAAAGGAGTTCAGATGGATCTGTGTGAGATCCTGTTAAAACAACTTTATGAGAACATGATCACAATCAGATTTATAAAGACCAACACATGTAAGTTCGGCTCACTTATCATGTGTATATTTTTCTATTTTCAAGAATACTTTCCTTCACTAGGAAAAGTAAAATGGGACACTACCAAACCAGTAACACAATAGATTAGTGAACTAATTAAGTCACTAGGGGACAATTTTGAATCTGTTATGTCTGCATACTTCCTTGATTTCAAGGAAAAGATAATGGAAAGGACTAGGATTCCTGAACAACTTGTTGAAAAACATAAGGATGAAATATTCTTTATGGTGGATACTGATTTCACTCATATCAAAGTAATTGTACCAAGAACAGATTGGTTAGCACCATTAGATTATGAAATAAATATAGATCAGGCTACAAGTGCAATTGATGCATTCATAAATGAGCCTGTTGATAGAAAACAACCTAGGTTTGGAACCTATGAAGAGGCCAGATCAAAGATAAAATGAGGCCTAGAAATCAAGAAGACTGTAAACAAAAAGGATAAGATGGTTAAGAATCTCAAGAATATTCTATCAGTTACAAAGGAAGAAGAGGAACAACCAAAGGAAACTGATGAATAGGGCACCATTGGTGAGGGACAAGAAGAACAGAAATCAGATTCTAAGGAGACTAAATCTGACACACCTCCAACTTCTACACAAAAGTAGAGGACAGGGAGTCAAACTACTACAACCGACACCACACCTCTTAAGAAAGGTCAAGTAAGGACCTATATGAGGAAGCGGCCAGCTAAGAGAACAAAGCAACAAACTATAAAAGAAACACCTACAAATAGGAGAAAAAGAATAGTCAAAACTAAAGCTGACTTAGAGGATTCCAAAGAGGATGAGCCTAATGTAGCAAAGAAGAATTATAAAAATCAAACTATTGATTAGGAAGTTGAATCCATTGCTACACATGGTACAATGACTGATAAGAAAATAAGGCAATGGGATACACTCAAACCTGATGACCAGAATAAGATACAAGAAGCAATAATCAGGTCAATGGTAAAATTCAAATATGTACCAGCTGAATTTGTCAATCAAATACCTAAAGATCTGGGTAAGAAAATATCTCAACAATGGTCATATGCTCTATAGACTGAAACATAAGCAAGGGAGAGGGTACTAGTAACACTAATGCCTCCCAAATCTAAGATTGAAGAAATCAAAAAGAGCATGAAGAAGCACTCAACAAAATTCATAGCCAAGATAAGGTTATACAAAGTGCTAGAAAACAAACTCATAGAGCTAGATACAATGACTAAAAATAAATGGAGACAAATCCTTGATATGCCAATAGAGTCAACAATTCGTGAGGAACAATTAATTCTCACCGACACACCTCATAGAGAGGAGGAAACAGACAATGCAAGTCCTCAGCACATTGCTTTGGATAATATAGAAAACATGGAGCCAATAGATTTGGATAAAGTAATGGATAGTCTTGACATTCAAGACATCACACATTATGACTCTAATTAAGATCCATAAAAGAAATATGAAGTAATATTCATTACACTTAAGGATCAAGGACAGCAAGAAGATTTGAAGACATCAAATGATAAAGATATAAATGTTGTTGATGAAACATGGAAAGACACATCAGTCATGGAATTTATAGAAGAAAACCCTACAGAGGAGATACAAAAATATGAGGATGTCACTGCTCTAAAAGATCAAACTGACGAGTAGGACACCACTCTTGATTCAGCCCAAGCTACAACTCAGAGGAACATGCCTATATTAATGAAGGCAATCATTTTTTTGGAAGGTAATACTGTAGAGGACACAAGAACACCTAAGGACAAGAGTGATGGAGAAGAAAAAGACACCATAGATAATGCAATGGATACAACTACAGAGAAAGCTACAACCGATGATCAGACAAATAAGTCTATTGATCAAAAAAGGGAGGACACACAAAAGGAAGAAGGGGACACACAAACAGAAATAGGTGAAGAAGAAAATAAAGATGAGAAGGAGAAGAAATCAGAAGAAAAATTTGCAGAGACACCCAAGGTTGATGGAGAGACATCTTCACAAAACTGACAGGTGCAACTCAAGAAGAAAACACAAGAAGCATCTTCCTCAAATCCTTCACCAAGCACCTCAGAGAGAAAAAATGAACTAGCTATGGTAGTTCATACATCTTCATCCCTGAAAGTCTCAAAGAAGAAGAAGAACAAGCATAAAAATCCAATAACACTGGATGAAATCATTGAAATTCTAGTTTATCATCCAAGGACAGTGGATCCAACTAAATTGACCAAATATGAAATACTTTGTGAAAGAAAGGCCATTCAAGACAAACTAAAGAGAGAAACAAAAGAGGCCAAGGTACTGGAAGTAGCAAGAGGAATACTTCAAAAAATTATACCTGATGTAGATATTGATCAAACCACCCCAATTTTTGACCAATTTGTGGTACTCACAGATGCAATAACATCTCAGAACATAGATGCTGAGAAGGTCATGGAAGAGAGACTTGAACAAAAGTATGAGTTAAAGCTAGCCGAGAAGATAAGCTAAGAAGTGGCATTGAAAAAGGTAAAGCTATCTCAATTGGTAAGCACACTTGATCCAATTATCTCAGAAGCTATTAGATAGCACAAATTTATGTTAATCTTAATTCCAATGCACAAAGTCTCACAAATAATGAAGAAGCAATAAAATTGCACAATGAGAAAATCAAACAGGCTCAGAAACTGAGACAGGACATACATATTGCAGAGATGAAGTACAAAGATGAGGTAAATGAGCTTCAAGCTCAGCTCTTACCGACACTTTCACTCCTGCAACAACATGTGACAAAGGCAAATACATTAATTGCCACCTCTAAAATGTTTGTCCTAGACAGCATTTATGATATACATGCAAGGCTAGAGTTACAACACATGGCACTAGAACAACTGAAAGAAAAATGGGAGAAAATGCTCAAAGATATCAAGACAACCCATTCCCATATACTTGACACATTGTAAGTTGCACATTTTTGTCACAATTTTGGCATATTATAAGTTGTACATTTTTGTCATA
>MU226024.1:347674-376985 GCA_018584345.1 Thuja plicata
TATAAACATGGTGTACATACTAAACACTTTAGTATTATGCACATATCAATTTTTGATACTAATGTCAAAGGGGGAGATTGAAGGCATTATATTTTTCCATTAGTATACACAAAGAAAAACATGATCTGCACCATCAATTTACTCTACACCGATAAATAGGGCACAACACTACCCGACACCAAGGTTACCCAACAAACATTGTTCAGTGTTATCTGATGACAAAAAGGTAAATGGAACCCAATGAGTAACATCAGTGTACCCCGACGAAACAACTAAGAGAGGAACCCGATAGACAAAGGGAACCCAATTAACAATTCAACAAAGGAACATCGATAGACTTCAAGCTCAACCCGACGACCAAGAACTGACAGTCAGTTACATTTGCAAAAAGTGGATCTAACTTTCCATGTCAAATAAATCATTGAAGTTGTATTTATAGCTTCTTGATTTACTTTTAAATCCATTAAGTGTGGAGGAAGCAATGTATTTAATATTTTTTTAATTAGTTTTACTGATTTAAAACATGCAAACTAAAGATCAAGGTCAAGTTGTAAACCTTGGATCTAAGAGTTAACATTGTAATGCATTATTCTAGAATAGGTCAAAGGATTGTATAAATAGATGCTCAATCTATTGTAAATAGTAAGTTGTTCAATGAAGATTGTATCCGTGGAGAGCATCTAGAGACCAGACAAGAGAATTCATGCAGAAGGATAGAAAAGAATCAAATCAGTTTCAAGAAAAAGAACACGGGCTACCGACAAGAAAAGAAAAGGTATTCATCAATCACTTAAGGTGATATTGTTATTCTGAGAGATTTAATGGATCTGTAATTAGAAATTATAGATTTCATATAGTTAGGTCAACATTTCTACTCATCCTAACAAGTGTAGTACGCATAAGAAATCCTTTCAAGAAAGGTGGGCTTGACTGTCCTATTGTAAATCTCATAACTGAGTGCACACTTAAATCAGTGTTGCTAAAGCTCTTAACAGAGTAGATCTTAATAGGTCTCCACCTTAATACTCCTAATAGGGTAGATCATTAGAAGTGATCAAATTGTAAGCCTTAACTGACTCCCTTCCATTCTGTAGATAGTGAAGTTTTGTGGGTGCCATCCCCACCATATTTTTTACTTCCTAAGAGGATTTTTCTGTGATACTATATCTTGTGTTATGCGTTTATCATTTTAATAAATGTTTCTATGAATGTTACAAACTATTAAATATTATGAATGAACAATACATGCATAGGAAAGAACAACAGTAATGGTCAGTAATGCAATAATGAATGATTACTAATGATGAATTGTCAAAGGTGTTAAAAGTTTTAAAGGTACTAATTCACCCCTCCCCTCTTAGTACTACTTCCCATTAATTCCAACATCATCATGTCAATATTCACTAGGTTCCAAGCATCCAAAAGGCAACAAGACACTTATTAACCCATGTTTCCATCACAAGGAAACTCACAATTACCTTTTCATCAAAGACAAGATATACCTTTGCAAAAAAAAGCTTTTGAACCAAGGGAAATTACATCAACACAACCAAACAATCAATTGCATCAAGTCCATTCAAACATAATTCAAAATTTGCAAACAAAATTAGATAAAGAAAATAAAATCTTGGAAGAGAGTGTAGAAAAGATGATAAAGAGTAGAAAGGAGATGGCCAAACTCCTTGGATGTCCAAGTGAATCTTTTGGTGAGATTGATACACAATCTCTCATTGAGAAATCAAAGATACCAAAACTCATTTCATAACTCAATAAGGCAAATGAACAATTTAACAAAGCCAAATTCAATCATGTGTAAAAGCCAACATTTTTGAATCAAGTTCGAGATCATTCTCAATTCAATCAAGTTTGGCACCAATCTCCATGTGCTCAAATTTGAAATCAATCATTCAACCAAGTTCCAAATCAAACCTTTCAACCTGACTGTGGCATAATTCAAATGGGGCCACCACCAAATTACAAACCAATCTTCTTTCCAATACAACCAAGTGATCTTCAAACAATTTCACAACCTCTTGTGCCAATCATGCAAACAATACAATCAATACCAAGATCACAAACAATAACATTACTTGAGGAACCTTTTGTATCCTCTAATTCACCACCAATGTCTTATCAAACAAACAAAAATTGAAATGTGACATATTTTGAACATCAACCAAGCATAATCAATAAGAAACAGTTTTTTTAACATGTTCATTCCAAAAATTATTTCCAACATGTAAATAATGACGAGGTATCACAAACAATACCCATCAAACAGTGCAAGTTTAAATCCAAAATTTTAAAGAATTTGTTAGATCAAACAAATAATTTACCTGTGTCTAGCAATGGCTCACCCCAAAGCAATCACATGGATGACATACCTATTTCCCCTCAATACATTGACCTTCAAGAAACATCCATGTTTCCCTCCACTCCTTCATCCCTACAAACTCACAAGAGAAATTTCCTCCTTCCCCATCAAGTGATTCTTCCAACAATGCAACCTTCCAATGGCTATCCACAAAAGACATCCAAGCTATTTTTCTCCATAGCCCAAGTTCCTTTAAACCAATTCTACCATGTCCTCCCATTTCAATCAAGACTATTCATGAGATTGATATCCAAATTCCATCTTCCTCATATCAAAATTTTGACCCCTTTCAAGAACCCCCCTTGCATGTCCAAAGTCATATCCCATGTCAAGAGGGTGATAAAAAGAATGAAGAAACATGTCTAAAAACATATCAAGATCAAGACCCCTTCAATGACCAATTCTATCATGTTGTTGACCAAGACCCCATTTCCCTTGAGCCTCATGATGATCCCACTATCCTTATCCCCCCTATCCAAAATGATCCTTTTCCACCTCAAGAGAAAAATATCCTTCCAAGTCCCATTAACCTCCCACTTCCCAAGAAAGATCATGATATCCCTTCCATATCTTTCCAAGATCCCTTTCCAAGCCAAGATAAAGGTTTCCCTTCACCTTCATGTTCTCCTCAAGATCATATCATCCCTTCAAATCCCCCACAAGATCCTATCCTACCAGATGATCCTGTCACTTCTCATACTCCATCGTAGGATCCTATTGTTCCTTGTGCTCCCCCTTGTGATTCAAGCACATCTATGCAAGCTGTTCATGAACCCCTTACACTTCAAATGGGTTCCCCTCATTCTATCAAGTCTAGTCCAACTCATGGACCTATAAGTCCTTCCATATCATTCACACCTCATAATAATGGACTCGCATCTTGTAGAAAGTATCCTACTGGTCAAAGAAATCATTATCAAGTCAAAGGGTTATACCTGCATGAAAAAGGTATATTGAAACCCTTACGTGTCCAAGATAATTCAAATGGACATGGTCTTAATAATAAGTCTACATCTCAAGGCATTGGTATCCCTTCAAAATCCAAGTCCATACGTATACCTCCCCCTTCAACCCTTCCATCCATCTTAGGTCCATATGTTCCTCCCCCCACTAGCTTGCAATCCCCTTACCCTTTCCCAAATACAAGTCAGAAAAGGTACACATCTCATTGAACCTTCCATCCATCCAAAATGCCTCCATACAATTCCTATCCATCCATGAATTCCATTCCCTTTCAAAGAAATTTGGATGCCAAACATAAAGTCTACAAGTCAAGAAATCCACATGCTATTAAGGATCAACATGTCCAATATAATCAACATGTACAAAAGAAGAAAAAATTGATCCAAAATAAAAAATAATTATCAAAAAGGCTACAAAGGCCCATTGAGCAAAAAACAAAGTCAAAAGCCATATCGGTTCCAAAATCCATTGTGCAAGCAATATATTCAAAGGACCCACAAAATAATGAAAAATCAAAAAGCATGTGGATTCCCAAGAAGCTCCTTGAAGCACAGGGTCCTAAAGAAAAATCCAAATTGGCATCCAAAATTGCTATCCATCTAACTAAATTTCTTCCATCTTCCAAACCTATTTTGGGTCCTTGTGTCCCAAAATCCATATCATTTTCTCCATTAATCCTTCAAAATCCAAAATCTAATTTTCCTCTATCACTCCATCACCCCTCAAGGTGTGTTCCAATGTTGTTCTTTCATCCATTCCCTTCCACTTCAAAGAAATCTATCGTACATTCCCTTCGTTATCCAACACCTATTTTCCAACCTTTCCTCCAACCTATCCAATCCTTTGCATAAAGCTTGTCCTATCCTTATCCAATCACCCACTTCATATCCCTTTGTCATTACCCTACCAACATCTTTGCACAATATCTTTCAAAATCCCATTTCAAAGAGTAAGGCGCTTAAGTCCTCTGTCCTTGTCATTTCACGTATCTAGTTTTTTTTCCAAAAAGTCAAAAAAAAAATGAAAAATAAATGAAAAATAAAAAAGTTGCCCTGATGAAAACCTAGAAAATAGGCATCTTGGTAACCCAAAAAAATATTCAAGAGAAGTAATTTCATCCAATAGTGAAAACCTAGAAAACCTGGCAAAAAGGCATCATGTGTAATTATATGAACTTCTTGCAGTCTATACTTGGGGGAAGATTTCATTGGCGTTATCCTCCATTATCCCTAGCCTATCCTCCATTATCCCCAGCATGTTCTCCATTATCCTATGTCTGTCATATTTATTATCCTATCCCCTTTTCCCCAACTTTGATCTTGACACAGTTCCAAATCTTCCTTGGAGCATCACATGTCCTATCTGCTTTGCATTGTCTTGATCCCTTTGGTCTGCATTTCCTATCCTATCGCAACATTTCATCCATATTCCATATCCCTTCTCATTATCCCTGATTGATCTTGCATATTCTGTCATTTTCTTGCTCATATCTTGTCCTTATCCTATCCAAGTCCAAATGTTTTCCTATCAAACTCCCTATCTTGGTCTTGATGTAAAATAAGGACGTTCAATGAAAAACATGTTTTCAAAGAAAAGCCTCTTGACATGTCCATTTCTTGCATTCTATCCACTACACTATCTCATTACCTTATCATTGTCTTGTCCAGTCCCCCAGCTTGGTGAAAAAAAAATGTTATCCCATTTCTTGGATAGTCCTTAGCACCTAACCAGATCCAATGCAAGCGACCCTTGGCCTTCATCTATCTACCATTCCATTTCTCCTTTCAAAATGTCCTGCCCTTGCTAGACACTGGGGGCAATTTCAAAAAATCCTAAAAATCCAAATAAGCAGTTCCAAAATTCCAAAAAAAAATTGCTAAAAATCAAATAATGTCCTGAAAAAATTGCTAAAAATATAAAACGATCCTGAAAAAAGATCCTAAAAAATCAATTATGATGCTGAAAAAATTCTAAAAATCATAAAAAGAACTGAAAAAAGATCATCACAAAAAACATTCAAATATCTCCAAAATCCTGAAAATTGCAAAAATCTCTTCAAAATCTGCAATAAATTTTTACATACTTGTCTTCTTTTTGCAAATCAAACATCATGTTTGCAGACATTTGTGGTAGATTCATCATTTTGTGCTTAACAAAATCATGTTCTCGCAAACGTGATCTAACTCACTGTGACTCAACATTCAATCTAATTGGACCTATTCAATCTTTCGATATTTACTACCAATCAATTTGTCCAAGCTATTAATCAATTATAAAATCAATCAATTTGCAATCTAAGCTATCAATCAACAAACATTTAATGCAAGTAACAAAAGATCAAAATGGCTATTGGCTCACATTGTTTCAATGAGTGTTTTTTATTTTCATTTTTTTATCATGTTCCTATGATACTCGATGATATTATCTGATCTTATTAGAGTAGTCACGATGGTTCATGACCAGTTGTTTTCACTTTATTTTTTCTGCCTGTTTGATGATTTTGTGAAATTCTAGGGCATGTCTGCTACATGCTTTCGTGATGGAGAAGATCATCCTCTGTCTACATTATTTTTTTTATGCAAAAAGGATGACTTTTTTGCTTTGGCTTTTGTGCCACGATGCACCGCATCCACTTTTGCAATATCAAAATAAGCTCTTATAACAAAATTGCACTTTTGAAAGCCAAAATATTTCTATCTTACTAACATTTCTTCATCTAACTTCTTCTTTCTCCTAACATTTCTTCTGTCAATCCTAGCAATCATCTTTCTTTTCAAAAAATTGTCCTCATTTCAATTTCTGCACAATTTTCTGAGGGGGCATCCTACCTCCATTCTGTCAATCCAATGGGGCATGATCTTCTATTTTTCTTCGACCCAACACTCATAATCACATTGTCTCAAAGAGGGGCAAAATGTAGACACCTAAAAATGGTTCATTTCATATAGCCCCTTTTTAACATGTCTTCTATATTATGTGTTTGATCTTTATTATTCACCAATATTGTGTCATTCCTCCATTTCATCAATTACTAACATTTCTCTCATTTTGGCCAAATTGATCATCTTCCTAAATCAATCCAACCAATTCCTAATCTTGCTAAATCAATTCAAACCCATTCTATCTATTCCTAGTCACTTGCAAAATTGTTTGGACTCATTCCGACCATTCTGGGGCATTGTCCAAGATCATGAATGCCTAATTAACCCAATTTGCAAACCGATCAAAATCCTATTTCAATTCGATCAGTCTTGTCCTCATTTTAGGAGCATTATCCAAGATCATCGATGCTTCTTATCCCCTTAATCATCTATTTGATAACATTGTCAAAGATCATCGGTGTTATCGTTATCAATATATCAATAGTGTTGTTCATATTTGTCAATACTATTTCTGATTATCATTTTGGGAACATTTTCCAAGATCACCGATGTTTACCCATTTCAATTTCAATCTTACAATGCCATCAAAGTTCATTGGCACTTTTCAATCATTTCCAAACATCATTATGCGGGCGCATTGTCAAAGCTCATCAATGCCTCGTGATTTCCTAAACTATTTCAGAACCCTCAGAATTGATCCTAAACCTTATCAATATCATCAAAATCATTTCAATTCAACATCAACACCTTCAATTCGATCAATAATTCACTAATTTCCCCCTTGGGATGAATAACCCATAGTTTATCCCTAGGTCCTAATTGAATAAATAAATAAACTTTATTTATTCCCCTTTTCCCTAAGTCTTCAACAATTAATTAATTTTTTATTAATTAATTGGCTAATTTCAATTTATGATATTTTCATAATTTCATAAATCTAATTATTGATTTTTAGGAATATTGAGAACATTGAATTATTAAATGGCTTAATGATTCATAATCTTACCTAATTGCCATATCCCTTAATTGAGGATTCACATCCCTATTAAGGTGCTTCATGAATATCTTCAATATCTCCTTATTTGATCTCCCCCATATCATGCTTCCTAACATCTCACCAACCAAAATCTGCACTTATGCATTGATTTTGTGCAATCTCACCTAAATGACTCTCATTTTCTATAAAATGGGATGCATTTCAATCTTTCAAGGTTATACCACTATCTTATAGTATTCTCATTGCAAACTTGTGCTTTCAAAATTCTTTGTGCAATCTTGTTATTGTCAAAGAGCCACATCAAATTTGATTATGGAGAAGAAAGAAGGATATGGGAGCTTCATTTGAAGGGAGTTCTTAGAGTTTTTATGCTTTATTTTTATGAACTCTTGTTTTGAATGGCTTTCATGATAGATTAGATAGTTTAGCATATTATTTAGGGTTTGTGGTCTCCTAGATATGCTCTAATGCCTTTTTTTGGTCTAACAGCCTCTTGGTTATTCAAAAAGTTTTTGTTTTTGAATGAGATCTTTGCTGATTGATTGATATTATTTGTTTGGTTAGATCCTCTTGTGATATTAAATGGGGTAGATTTTAATTTTTAATCCTCAACAACTCCATCATTAACAAGGCCCTTATTAGTATTCTTTAACCAACATTTATTGTTGTCAGTAGGGGGCCGATTATTGTTGTTGGAATTATTATGATTCTTAGAAATGCTCTTCTTTTCCTTATAAAGCTTAATCTCTCCATTTTTACCAAGACTTCCTCTATGGTAACCCCATTTTCAATAATCTGTGCAAAGGTGGGTGGACATTGGAGTTGTAATCAATAGTTCATTTCCATGTTTAAACTATTCATATATTTGTCCATCTTTTATTTTTCCGACCCACTCCTAGGATATCGATAAAATACTGCTCTCCACCTTTGTAGGAAAATCAAGAATTTTTCTCCTTCTCTTTGTTTTGTGTTACACAAGTTTATCATGGTTACTTCATGTTTTATGTTATAAGAGTAATGATTCACAAACTTGGATGCTAATTCCTCAAATGTTCTAATGCCCGAGGGTAATTTTGAGAACCATTCCATTGTTGGTCCTCCAAGGATTCTTGGAAATAATCACATTAAATAAGTAGTATCATGGATAAACTCCAAGCTTAATGCACAAAATTCACTTAGATGATCTTGTGGGTCGGATGCTCCATCATATTTACCATATTTCAGAAAGACCACATTCGGAGGGAATGATACCATAATTAAAATTTTATCAAAAGGAAACATGCATATAGTTTCAATTGAGAATTTCTTTGGAGCTACCATTTTCTTCACGTTTTCCAACTACATTTGGAAGATCTTGAATTATTTATTCATTATTGTCATTGGATTTTCTTCTTCCTCATCCTTCTTTAAAGTAGACATGTCATAATCATGGGGGAGATTTGATGAACTATAACTGATTGAATGTTTGAATATGTTAAGTTGATGATCACAAAGACATAGAAAATTAATGCAAAGATAATAAATCAGTTAAAGTACTGTATTGTCACTGATGTCAACTTGATATAATCTGTATGGGCATGGAAATACTGCCAAAGAATTCAAAGAACCAATGAATCAAAGGCTATGCTATCAGTAATGCATAAAAGTCAAGTATTCACAAAGTGACTATATACACTGACGGAGTTCACACCGATGGACAGAGTAAGAGAGAAAAGTCATAGTGTTACCTGACGAGGAAATGCACAGCATTACCGATGAGAAAATTCATAGTGTTACTCGACGAGAAAAAGCATAGATTAACCCAACAGACAGAATTATAGTATTTCCCTACAGACAAAGATCCTGAAGACAATGGAACTCACACCAACGGAACAGTCAATTGTTACCGATGACTAACTGAAGTATTGACCGACAGAATAGAGAGTTCAGAAATGACAAAATGCTTAGCTGTCAAGAGATAAATATAGACTTAACTAGAACTTATCATTGTTTTAATTGACAAGATAAAGCCAGAGATAAGTAAAATATTTAAAGTTGCTTTGTCCATTTGGCAAGAAGATCTCTATGAGATTAAACTGGATTTTTTCTTTAAATCTAATTGGAAAGAATTGTGGATCATGCCAAGATCAAAAAAGACAAGAAATGGTGAAATCATGTTTATATAAGAGACAAGCTTAATCATTATGAATAAGGGGAGTGACAAGAGAAAAGATGCTAAAGAGATTCTGAAGGAGAAGAAAGTCTTCATTCAGACTTGATCAATCAAGCTGAGGAAAGAGCTAAATTATGTAGAGACCGATGAACATTGATACAACATCACAAAGAAGAAAAGTGTGGAGAAAAGGTATTGAATTGATAACATTGATCAGAAAGGTAATGCACTTACAATAGATCTGAAAATCTGCAATTCAAGTTGTATATGTGAATAGATCAATTTACTATTAAAGTTTAACCACTGAAGCATCAAGTCTCTTAACCGAGCAGGACTTAAAAGTCTTTTGTAATTGAGATACATCCCAAGGAGTATCAAAAAGTTTGATCATACACAGTAGCATTGGATATTCCCGATACCTATTGACAGGTCAAGTGAGTGTTTAATCAAGGATGATAGCATTAGATGCCAGATACTAAGTGACAAACTATTCATTTAAATCCTCTAACAAGGTCACACCTAACAGTGTGTCTGTCACCTTTAACAGGGTTGGCTCTTAACCGAGCTCACTTTTAAAGAGTGAAAATTTGGGCAGTGATTTTTTTACTGGCCAATAATCGCCAATTGGCTAATTTTTGAAATTTGAGAATCTAAATTTGGCTAATAATTCAAGGTTTAAGGCGACCTAAATCGCCAAAATTTTATTTTAGAAATATTTAAATCGTCAAATAATTTATTTTATTAAAAATTTGAACTCAAATATTCACCTAATATTTGATAGATGGTTAGATTCAATTCGCCTAAATTTTATCAGTTATTATAGAAATCTAAATTAATTCACCAATAATATATCATAACTGTTAGTTATAGTAGGGTTGTGTCACCAATATTAGTTGTCATTATTGATTTAAAATATAATCTATTGATCTTCATTATATTCCATGAGGCAAAAATGTTACTATCTTATTTGTAACGCTTATCGGGGATAAGATTTCCTTTGGATTGTTAATAAATCAATGACACTGAAGAAATTCTGGGCCCTATTATAATAATAAAAATAATGATACATTTATCTCACACAATACAATGAGGATTATTTGATTATATTTAAAATGAATGGTAGCAACTAGATACTATATAGTTCCCTTAAACCCATCAAATATTTTCATAGTTAGCCTAATAATTTTCTATACGAACTCTTTTTTCTTTAAATATAATTATTTTCCATGGTCATTAATGAAATTTTGGTTATTGCTTGAGATTCGCCAATATTTTCTACAAAAAATTGTGATTAACAAATATTCGCCAATACAAATAATTTGTTTTCCCAAAAAATTGAGAGATTCACCAATAGAAATTAATTTTTTTAAAAATAAAATTAGAGATTCGCCAGGATTTTATATATTTTTCTAGAGTGGGTTTCTTAAAGTTATCCCTAAATTTGGGGTACCTGTCCCAGTGGTTTTTTCCCTTCACAGGGTTTCCACATTAAAAATTCATGTGTCATGTGTTTATGAGTCATTACTTTACTATTTTATATTTCCCATAAGTAAATCTGGATTGATCGGTATACACTAGTTATTTACTGTGTTTTGGTAAATATAAAGACTGCTTATTGGTAAACATATGGTAGAAGGTTTTACAAAGCATTCTAACAAGTAGTAATTTGATATAAGTATTCCAAGGCATTCATCTTATAGGACTAAACATAACTAGAGGTATAATTTTGTGGTACTAAGTTTTAAGGATTGATTTAAGGATTAATGTTTGAGGCCATTGATTCACCCTCTCCCCTCCTCTTAGTTATTACTAACAATTGGTATCAGAGCTTGTGTGCTTAGAAAGGGAGTTTAACAGCTCAAGCTAAAGATCACAAGATTAATAGACGACATGTGCCCAAGTTGAACAAAGACAACTTTGCTTCATGGAAAAGTAGGATAAGACTCTACTTATCAAGTATTAGAAATGATGTTACTCAATACTTAGATACTGAATATGTGTTTCCCATAGGATCACTCATAGTTGAAAAAATGAGAGAGAAGCATGAGCACAACTGCATGATAATAGAGCTTGCTTCCCCAATCTTCGATGCTAAATTTGAAGATGTCAAATATTGCACAAGTGCAAAGCAGATGTGGGATAAATTGAAGCTTGTACATGGTGGTGATAAAAATGTTCTGAGAGCCAAGGCAGAAATCCTTAGAGGAAAGTTTGATGATCTCATAATAAAAGAAGGTGAAAACATCACACAATATAGAAAAAGAATCAAAGAGGTAGTCAATTCTATTTGAGGAATTGGAGGTGTACTAGATGAAGATATAGTGGTAAAAAAAATTCTAAGACTTTTGAATACTACAATGGTGGTTCAGTAAGAATGGGTAATGACACACCTTGTCCAGGTGAAGGTAGAGGAACTATAATGTTGAATAACCTGATAAAATGTAAAAATGCTTATTGGGTGAAAGGATTGAATTATAATCTATTGAGTGTTTCTCAGTTGAATAATTTAGGTCACGGAGTAGCATTTGAAAATAAGAAGGAAAAGATCTTCAATAAATCAGGAAGTCTGATTGGCACCGGTGAGAAGACAAAAGGTAACTTATTCTATCTAAATAATACTAATACCACTTGCTTAATGGCTAGAAATGAAGACATATGGTTATGGCATAAAATATTGTGTCATGTAAACTTTGACAACAAGATAAAGATAAGAAAAAGGATAATTGTAAGAGGCTTACCGACGATGACTTATCCTGACAATATCATGTGCAAAAATTGTCAAAAAGGTAAGATGACAAAGTCTAGTTTTAAAAGAAAAACCCATACATCTCATGGCATTCTAGAATTAGTCCATACTGATCTATGTGGACCCATGAGGACAAAGAGTTATTATGGTGATAGATATTTTATTCTCTTTGTTGATGATTACTCTAGAATGATGACAGTTATGTTTCTAAAAGATAAATCAAAAGCATTCAAGAAGTTTAAATGGTACAAAGCAATGGTAGAAAAACAAAGTGGTAAAGAATTGAAATGCTTAAGATCAGATAGAGGAGGGGAATTTATTTCAGATGAATTCACTAAGTTTTGTAATGAGAATGGAATCAAAAGATAGGTCTCTGCACCGAGAACACCACAACAAAATGGAATTGATGAAAGAAGGAACATATCCATTGTTGATTGTGCAAGGACACTGATGATAGAGGAGGGCATCACTGAAATCTTCTAGAGGGAAGTTTCCAGTACTTCTATTTACACATTGAATAGAGTACAATTGAAGAAAGACACCAAGAAGACACCTTATGAGCTATGGTATGGTTACACACCCAATGTAAGTTCAAGATATCTGGTAGTCAATGTTATATCTTAAAAGATGATAGAAATGGAAATATTGACTGCAAACGAGATGAAGGTATATTTCCAGGGTATTCCACCAAGAGCAAGGCTTATAAATGTCTCAATAAAGCCTCTAACAAAATTATTCAAAGTGCAAATATAAAGATAGATGAATTTGTAGAGAAGAATGAAAAGGAAAGCACAAAACAACTAGAGGACTATGACAGGTTTGTTTACAATGAAGAACCTGACACTCTACCTGACCAATAATGTATAACTCCCAAGGAGCAGATTATTACACCTGAGCATCAGGATGCAAATACCAAAAATTAAGATATTGCTCAAGATCATGTACCAAGCGATGGAGATCAGAGTGGACACAATGATGATCAAGATGATAGACAAAGAATTGAACCTATACTTTCCAGATACTTCAAAAGGAACCATCCACAGAACCAGATCATAGGAGACAAAAAGGCTGGTATGAGAACCAGAAGTAAGTCTCTAAACACAAGATTTCTAATTTGTGATTTTGAGCCAAAATTTGTTAATGTTGCACTTGATAATGAAGAATGGATTAGTGCTATGAACAAATAGATTGAGAAGATTGAGAAAAAAAAGACATGGACACTTGTACCGAGACCAGATGACAAGAATTTCATTGGTACAAAATGGATATTCAGGATTAAAGTGAATGAGAATGGAGAAGTCACCAGAAAAAAAAGAAAGAATAGTATGCAAGGGGTATGCACAAGAATAAAGGATTGACTATGGAGAGACCTTTGCACCCATTTCTAGGCTAGAAGGAGTGATAATATTACTTTCTTATGCTGCATGTAAAGGATTCAAGGTATACCAAATGGATTTCAAGTCTGCATTCCTAAATGGAATACTTGAGGAAGAGGTGTGCATTGAACAACCAGAACGGTTTACTGATCCAGACAAGAGAAACATGGTATGTAGACTACACAAAGCCTTGTATAGATTGAAACAAGCACCCCAAGCCTAGTATGAAAGACTTCATTCCTATCTCATAAGTATTGGATTTGTAAGAACTAGTAAAAATAGTAATCTTTATTTGAAGGAAGATACTGATGCTAACATTTTGATTGCTGAAATATTTGTTGATGACATCATATTTGGAGGCAATGATATGCTATGCAAATCATTTGAAAATGAAATGAGAAAAGAGTTTGAGATGTCTATGTTTGGAGAGATCAAGTTCTTTCTTGGTCTACAGATCATGCAACAAGATGAAGGTATTTTCATTTCACAATCCAAATACATCAAGGAAGTGCTGAAAATATTCAAGATGGAAGATTCCAAGCCAGTTGGAACACCGATGGAAACTGGATGTAAGATGACAAAGGAGGACAAGTCACCTGAGGTAAATCAGACTTTGTATATCAATGATTGGAAAACACGTGTATGTTGTACATACTAGACCAGATATTGCACATGCAGTAGGAATAGTTGCAAGATTTTCTGCTAATCCCAAGGAATCACATATGACTGCTGTGAAAAGAATCCTAAGATATCTGGAGAATACTGAGGAATATGGCTTATGGTATAGAAGAGAAGGAAAATTTAAACTTAAGGTCTTTACTGATGTTGATTGGGCTCAAAACATTGATGACCGAAAGAGAACAACTGGAGGATCATTATTTATGGGTGACAGACTTGTCACATGGATCAGCAAGAAGCAAGGATGCATCTCTCAGTCTACTGCAGAAGTAGAGTATGTTGTTGTTGCTGCAAAATGCTCAAATATTGCATCAATCAAATAGTTACTGGAACGTATGCATATGAAAATTGTTGAACTAGTAATTATCTATTGTGACAATACCCGTGCAATAAACATTTCCAAGAATCCAATCATGCATGCTAAAACAAAGCATATTTCTATCAAGTATCATTATTTGAGAGAATAAGTTCAAGCAAGGGGGGTGATACTTGAGTATGTGCAATCAAAGGAACAATTAGCTGATATCTTCACCAAGCCACTACCCAATGATGCATTTGAGTACATGAGAAAAAGACTAGGGGTCAGACCCTTGTCTACTGGTCAATAAGATGGCTATAAGGCTACATCAACCTACATATTATCAGAATATCATTCATGTTGATGCAAGCTAAGATATTGAATTCAAATATACATCTATACATAGCAAGGTATTTATCTACTCCAAGCACCAAAGTTATTATATTTCTAATGGATTGGGAAATTCAAGGAGTATATTATGGATAGAAAGGATTGTTTGGCATTACTGAAAAATATTTGTTTGGCATTGCTATCAAAGGGAGAGATTATATCCATTATCACATTAGGGAGAGCTTATATCCATCACATTATCCAAAGGGAGAGATGTAACCAGAAAGGGAGAGTACATACAAAGGGAGAGATTGCTAAAAAGGGAGACAAGCGGCATCAAAAGAAAAGAGAACAGTCAAAGGGAGAGAGTTTGACACAATAACAGAACACATCACATTAGAAAAAGAAAGATTCTACATATATCTAGTGAAGGGATTGAAGATAGAAAGAGAGCTGCAAGAATCAAATCTAAGCTATATGAGCTTAACGAGGAACAGATATTTGTATCAGTTATAGTACATAAGATTGGTAGTTTGATGAACTTCAACTGTTATATTTCATATTGTATTAGTGATAATATAGTGTGATAATGTAGTGTGTTTCCCTGAATTCCAAAGGGAGAGATTGATGAACTATAACTGATTGAATGTTTGAAGATGTTAAGTTGATGATCACAGAGACATAGAAAGTTAATGCAAAGATATTAAATCAGTTAATGTATTGTATTGTCATTGATGTCAACTTGATATAATCTGTATGGTCATGGACATACTACTAAAGACTTCAAAGAACCAATGAATCAAAGGCTATTCTATCATTAATGCATAAAAGTCAAGTATTCACAAAGTGACTGCATACACCGATGGAGTGCACACCAACAGACAGAGTAAGAGAGAAAATTCACAGTGTTACTCGATGAGAAAAAGCACAGAGTAACCCGATGGACAGAATTACAGTGTTGCCTAATGGATGGAGATCCTAAAGACAACTGAAGTCACATCGATGGAATAGTTAGTTGTCACTAACGACTAACTAAAGTATTGATTGACAGAATAGAGAGTTCAGAAATGACAAAATGCTTAGCTATCAAGAGCTAAATATAGACTTAACTGGTACTTATCATTTTTTTAATCAACAAGATAAAGTTGGAGATAAGTAAAAGATTTAAAGCTGCTTTGTCCAATTGGAAAAAAAATCTCTTCGAGATTAAGATAGATTTTTGCTTTAAATCTAATTGGTGATAATTGTGGATCGCACCAAGATCAAAAAGGACAAGAAATGGTGAAATCATGTCTATATAAGAGACAACCTTATTCATTATGAATAAGGGGAGTGACAAGAGAAAAGATGTTGAAGAGATTCTGAAGGAAAAGAAAGTCTTCATTCAGACCTGATCAATCAAGCTGAGGAAAGAGCTAAATTCTGCAGACACTGACGAACAGTGATACAACATCACAGAGAAGAATAGAGTGCAGCAAAGGTATTGAATTGATAATATTGATCATAAAGGGAATGCACTTACAATAGATCTGAAAAATCTGCAATCTAAGTTGTATATGTGAACAGATCAATTTACTATTTCAGTTTAACCACTGAAGCATCAAGTCTCTTAACCGAGAAGGACTTGAAAGTCTTTTGTAATTGAGATACATCCCAAGGAGTATCAAAAATTTTGATCATAAAAAGTAGCAGTGGATATGCCTGATACCTATTGACAATCCAAGTGAGTGTTTGATCAAGGATGGTAGCATTAGATACCAGATACTAAGTGACAAACTATTCATTTAAATCCTCTAACAAGGTCACACCTAACAGTGTGTTTGTAACCTTTAGGTTGGCTCTTAATCGAGCTCACTTCAGAAGAGTAAAAATTTGGGGTACCGGTCCCAGTGGTTTTTTCCCTTAACAAGGTTTCCATGTTAAAAATCCATGTGTCATGTGTTTATGAGTCATTACTTTGTTGTTTTCATTTCACATAAGTAAATCTAGATTGATCGGTATACACTATTTATTTACTGGGTTTCAGTAAATAGAAGGACTGCTTATCGATAAACATACAGCAGAAGGTTTTACAAAGCATTCTGACAAGTAGTAATTTGATATAAGTATTCCAAGGCATTCATCTTACAGGACTAAAGATAACTAGAGGTATAATTTTGTGATACTAATTTTTAAGGATTAATGTTTGAGGCCACTGATTCACCCCCCCCCCCCCCCCCCCCCCCCCCCCCCCCCCCACCCCTCTCAATTATTACTAACAAGCTTTACTCCAGCTTGAGCTAAATCAAGGAAATATTTCTCCCTATCTCTTTCTAATTTTTTTCCATAATCTTTGTGAAAAAAGGATTTTGGGCTGCTTCATTTATTTCTTCTTCGGTGACCTGTTCATCGTGATGGTCTATATTTCCTCCTTCATTTCCATTATTTCCCCCATTATTAGCACCTTTTTTTCCCTCATTGTTTCCATTATTATTTCCATTGTTTTTTCCCAACACCAAGGTTGTCATTATGATATTTGTTGGCTTCGTTAACATTATTAATGAGGTTAGGATCAGTATACCCATAGGGAAATGCCATCATGTTTGGTTCCAATTCTTTAGGAAATACATGGTAAGGTGTTTCATCCAAATAGGGTATCTCTTGTCTAATGTAACTTTCATCTTCCTGTAAGGCTATCTTGATGTGATGAGATCTAGTGAAGACCGACATTAACAAGAATCTAATTTTTTGAAAATAACATCCTTTTGATCAATAAATCCTTTAACTTTTCTTGACACCTTAAATTTGCAAGGATTTGATCTATCTCTTGAACTAGGCAGGAAGTACTCTGAAAAGGGTATTCAAAAATTATCTCATAATTTTTTAACAAACTTGGGAGATACTCATTGTTTTGATGTCTTAGTCTGTAGATGTTAAAATAGAGGTGGTACGTGCTATAGAAATGTTTATATGCACTAGTTGACTATTCAGGCATGTTATTTTATAACACAAAAGCGTCAAAAGATTACTAGTACATGTTATTTCTATGCTTAAAAGCATTAAAAGAATGTTTTAATGTACCAAAATATTGCTAGTGCACGCTATGGGATGTTTCATACACATCACAAGATGTCTGGAAAACTGATATGTCACTATTTTGATCGCCGACTGATTTATTTTTTAAAAGTTTAAATTGGTTATCAGATCTAAATAGATATTATTTGTTTGTAAACATGAATTATCAACCACAGCAACCACAAAAAAATCTTGTTTTAACCCTCAACTATAAACACAAAGTGTATATTCTTTATCGTTTCCATGGGTTTGCACAATAAAATCTTCCAAGCAAGCTACCTACAGTCAAATTTGGCTTTTAAATTGTCTCTAGAAGGTAGTTATTGCTAAGTTAATCAGGTTTTAGTAATAATTCCACACAAAAATATCAAATGAATCATACAAGGGCTACGTAGTCACGATGCGCGATTGAGGCTATTAACCCTACGAGTCTAGACATTTGATCTTTTTTCCCTCTAAGTTTTTTCAACTTAATGAGGTTTTGTTTTGAAGTAGGTGGAATAGATTGGCTTAATCTTGTTACCCACTTTGGGTCATTCCCTCTCACCGTCCTCAAAGAGAAAAATCTTGAGAGGCAGACCCCCTAAAGTTATAGCATGTTAATGTAAAGAAATAAATGAAAAGAATAGGTAGGTCAGGGAGTTTGATTCACCTAAAAGGTGAAGAGCATATCCCTACTATTTCTTCAATTCCAAACACAATTAACAAAGGCTCATTCCAAGCCTCTTATTCTAGGGGGATTTAAAGTGTTTTTGACTTTTTGATTCACCAAAAGAGTGAAGAGCATATACCTTGTGTGTGTGTGTGCGTGTGTGTGTGTGTGTGTGTGTGTGTGTGTACCTATTGTCTACAACACAACACTTCAATAAGTCATTATATTAGTGAAAAACAAGAATAAGCAAGCAAATCAATCACTAAAATTGATGTATTACTTCTTATCTAAGAAGAGTGTGAATAATGCTATAATTTCTCTTAGATTATGCATTTATCAGTGACATATACAACTTAGAATGGAAGATTCAAATGAATTTAGTCTAAAATCTCAAGAAATGTTCATTTTAAGCTCTAAAACGAAAGATTATAACAATGCAATGAATCATTGAGCTAAAATGAATAAATATTTCTATCAATATTTGCAGCATATGTTTGATTCTAAGATTAGGGGCCAACTGAGCTTAAAATTCATTCTCTTTATAGAAGAATATGGTGAATGAGAGGTTAGGATTGAAAGTGGAAGAGAGGTGGAGATTGGATCTTTGGTGATCCATGTGAGGTGATCCAAGTGATTTACCTCCCATTAGTTAGGGATTTGACTTTTCCCTTTTGCAAATGGAAATGTAATTAGAATTTATTTAATTCCATTTTAATTAATTACTTTAGCCATGTTTTTTATTTGTTTTGATTGAATTGAATTGTTTGATTTAATTGGCTAAGGCAATTAATGTAATTTAGTGAGTAAATCACTTAAGAGATTAAATTTGATTTAAATAAATTATGCCAATAAATTGAAGAATTGTCTTAACATAATTATGGGTATGATCACACTTAGGAAAAATAGGGTCTATGGTCAAAGCAAACCAAATTAGGGTGGTTACACCTAGCACTTGCATCCAGAAGCACAAAAGCTTAAATTTATGTTTGGTTCATTGTTTAGTTCCTTCTCATCTCAAATTTGGAATGTTTTCCATTTTGATTCACTTAAGAAAGTGAAGAGCATAGGCCTAATGCTATAATTCATGAATTGAATTTACTCTTTTAATTAAAGCTATATTTCAACTTTGACATCCCACAAGTTAAGAAATTACAAAGGGATTTAGAGCTTACCTTAATTCGATGCTAGCAAGGCTAGGCACATTTTTTTATTTTGTAAATTTACATTTTTTATACTCACCTAGTGGCAATCTTTCTTGCTTCTTTGCATCTCCTTCACCAACCTTAGTCCAACACACTCAAACCAAAGTGAGGAAATCCAAATTGACAAGCAAATTTCTCAAATTTATCGAAGGTGAAAGAAATGAGATCAAATAGGGACATCAAAAGAAGCAGTATCCAAATCAAAGTGAGGCATATTGTAAAAGGCTTGATAAAGATTCACAGTCCACCAATATCTATGCATGCTCACCTTCCTTTGAAATTATTTGTCATAGTTCAAAGCTACCTTCAATGCACTCCATCTTTTATTTTCTTTTATCTCCTCCAATTTCTTGTAATATCCTGTTTACACACCTTCTTATGGCTTGACATCTGAAAAATAGCAAAAAATTATCATTTAATTTATGGAAATTTGACTTAATTTGTAGAATTTAAAAGCCAGTGCTACGCACTATTTAATAGTTACTAAGCACTCTCATAACCCTGTTACGCACTACAGAAATCTTTAAACACATTATTTATGAAGACATAGCGCTCTTTAAATGCTAATAAGCGTAAATTCTATTATTAAATGTGCTTTAAAGCATGATTTAAGCACTGAAAGAAATAAGAAAGGAGTTAGAAGAAGTTGGGCACGCGTCGTTTCTCTATGCAAAGGTGTCAAAATTTAGCTGGCACACACTATATGGCTATGTAAATGCATTGACAAACCTCTGCTATGCGCTACAATTCACCAAACACATGTCATTTAACTCCATAAAGGCATCATACTTCACTTCATATGCATTATTTGACTCCATAAAGGTATCACTGCACCTACAAATTTTGAAAATATACAAAATAAAGTCATTCAAACACAACAAAAAACTCATGAAAATGTCAGAATGAAGCAAGAGCCCCATGGTGAGTGTCATTTGTATATATGAAAAACATACCTTCATGAAATTAGTTTGTCAACATCATCAATGCAACTTCGAAATAACATAATTTAAGCTAATTGAATTGAAAACATCAACAATAAGCATCTCATGACTCTCTATCTAGAAAATCTAATAATATGCTCTCAGCTTAGCATCCATTAGTGACAGTCCTAGAATGGGAAAATGAAGATATAAATGATGTAATTATGCCCTATTTTAGCTCAATTACACTAAAATGCTCCATTTAGATCCCTATTATGCAAATTCAACAGTGAAAAGCTATGATTGTGAATTGAAATGCCTATAGTAAGAATTCTCTAGATTATGATTGTAAATTGGTGATTTGCATTAATAAATGCACTCTATTTATAACATTTTCCCAAAGCTAGGGGGTAGATTTAGGTTGACCATGATTACAGATGAGTTAGGTTAATGGTTTCAAATATTGGGACAAAATGGATGATCAAGGTAGAAAAGGAAAATTGGATGGTTGAGATAGAAAATCCTCATGAGTGATCCATGTGAGCTCATTCCTTCATTCTCATTGGTTGAATTTTTTTTGTCCTATGTGATGTGTGAGAAATAAAGAGAATTAATTAATTGATTTAATTGATTTATGTTCGCCATGTGCACCCTTCAATATGTTGGATTTAATTTTATTTAACTATACAATTAATTGATTAAAATCAATTGTATAATCAATTGATCTTTTTTATTTAATTAATCCAATAGATTTGATTATTTAATTAATTTATGATTTTTGCTTCATTCACACTTTTCTATTTGCTTGATTTGACTTGACCAAATTTAGGTGTCTACATAACAATATTGAAATGTTCATTAGAGCTTAGCATACTAGCATCAGACCCAAAAGATAGGTCGCATGTTAAGATCTTCTTTCCACATTACCACGGGACTCATAGATAGGTCATACAAAAGATAAGCATGTTACATAACCTAATTACTAAAAGACATTGGATATTGAAGTACATAAGATATATTTTGGTGCTGATAGGAATGAAACAACTAGGGCTATGTCTAGATATTATCACATCTAAAACCAATCGGAAGAACATGAATAACTGCATCTATGACATACCAAAAAAATTGTAATGTAATGCATGAATATCTAGATAGAAAGAATACTCAAAATAAGATTATGAGCACAATAGCTAAAACCAAAGGAATGATCTTTATTATCCTATCTTCAATTGATGTTATCAATAATACTTCCATAAATGGAGTGAGGATCAACTCCACACAACTTACCAAAAAAGTACACTAAATAGATTTATACTATACACCACCATATCACACTATATACCATCCAAAGCACAACATTTCAGAGCATAGGTTTTGTCATCAATGACAAAAATGTCATAGCCATTCAGTAATTGATATATTTTTTATCATTGAATACATCACCAGATTCTCCGAAATATTGATTGCACTTGTATTATCACACATAGTAGGATGGCTTCATCAAATGTCACTTTTTATGTCTTTGAGAGTTTGTTTCATCCATAGTACTTGAGTACAGCAGGATACAATAGGAATGTATTTTTCCTTTAGAGTAGATAAGGATACTAAATCTTGTTTATTACCAATCCATGAAGGGTAAAAGTACAAACCTATGTCACACTTTTATAAAAGGAAAAGGTCCACAACATGCAAATTGTTCAACTTTAACGACATAAAAGTGAAATTTGTGCTTATAATTTGAGGATGATGTAAACTGATGAAATGCGTAAAACTGGATGAAGTTTATGCCTGTGATTTTTAAAAAAAAATTGAACAAGAATTGACGTATTTTTTCAATTTTTAAAGTCTATTTTTTAATTGCTGAAAAATGCTAAAACTCAAGGGTCTAGTTCCCACCAAACAAGTATTTGCAAATAACCTATTTGTCCTCTAATTTCAAAATATGCTATAGATAAAATGTATAGCTAGTGCAAAAAAGAATAAAGATTGGTTTTCAATGTATATTTTCTCCGTTATAACTGCTCAAAGTTGAACTTATCTGAACCAACAGTTTTCATCTCCCACCAAATTTCCCCTATCAAATCTACACCATTCATAAAAAAAATTACGTATTCTTGAAGAGGACTCTCTGCTCTAGTGTTAAATATAAATTTTAACTTTTTTTGATATGATTTACTATTTTTTAATTTATTTGAAGCAACATCTTCTCGAATCTTAAAATACCTACTTTTGTATTTTGAAATTATAATATATTAGATCTAATCAAAATACTATAAAATTTATATGACAATAATCTTGACTCTGAGCTCTACAAAAGGGTATTTTTTATGTTTTTTAAAAATATCATTAAAAAGAGAAGGTGTTATTGAAATGTCGCTTTTCTGAAATAGTTTTATTTCTTTGGTAATCAGACCTAAATTTGTATAAAACATGCATTTAATAGACATTTCCAATTGGAAAAGTTTAACCACTTATCGAGCTTAGCTAGAATGAATCTAGCTAGACCATATGTTTGATGAAAATTAATTTTTAGTTAAAAATACTCAAATTTAGTTGTGCTGATAAGTGGTCCTAAAATGTGACACAACTTTGTGTTTTTACCCTAAAACCAATCCATCACCTAAGTATAATACACCACCACTAGTTCTTCTCCTATCTTCAAAACTTCCTTCCTAGTAAGCATAAGTAAATGTCTTCAACGTGATGTTTCCTCCCCTTGTGTACCATAAACAATGATCCTTTGTTCCATTTAAATATCTAACTATTATCTTCATATCTTTCTCATGGATAACCTTTGGTTTAGCTTGAAATCTGGAAACCAAACATATAGCCTACATAATGTCTGGTCTAGAAGCAGTCATATATAGAAGCCCACCAATCATTGATCTATACTTTTTCGATATCTGTTTAGAGACTCATCATTCTTTCTTATCTTTCAACCAACATTCATAGGAGTTGAAATAGGTTTACAATCACTCATACCAAACATCTCAACATTTCCTTTCTATATTTACTCTGAGATATAAAGATTTCATCATTAAGTTGACTAACTTGTAACCCAAGAAAGAATGACAATTCACCAGTCATTGACATTTCAAATTCTTTCTGCATTTATACAATAAAATATTTACACAATGGGTCATCTCCACCAAATATGATATCATCAACATATACTTTATCTATCAACATTCTATCATCTTCTATTCTAAAATAGAGATTACTATCAACAATTCCTTTCTTGAATTTTTGTTTTATCAAATAAGGTGCCAATTTGAGTCCATAAAGTGTCTTATTCAGTCTGCATACCATATCATTTTTTTCTAAAAGCTTAAAACCTTATGGTTGTTCTATATACACTTATTCCAGTTCTTCATTTAAAAAGGTTGATTTTACATCCATTTGATACACCTTGAAATTCATGTAAGAAACAAAAGAAAGAAACATCCTTATAGATTGTATTCTAGCAAATGAAGAAAAAAAATTCTTCAAAATCAATTCCTGTAACTTTTTAATAACTATTACTGTAGTGTCTCTCCCGTTTGTTTTCTTCATGAAATCCTGATGGATGTGGCTTCACTCTTTTATGTGTTGGTGTTTCTGTACAATTGGATGGGATCTCTTATGATGCCTTGTTTGTCTTTGGATGTTCTTGTGCCTTTATGTGATTGGTTGATCTTACCTTATGTCTAGGTGGATATATGTTTATTTTGTGTGATCATGCTGGACCTATGAGAGGTTGTTACCTTCGGGATGATTTGACTTGTTTCATAGTATCACTAAGTCACTTATGCATGGTTGTGAGAACCATTGTGTTGTGGCTTGTTGCATGCCTGATTTGGGATGCTAGACTTTCTGAAGTTATGATGGTATCTGATTCGTTTGATTTATGAGGCATTGTTGATTATATGGCTTATGATGTGATTTGATGGTTTCGTTGATGCATGTGCCACTGGTTACCTGATTATGGTAGGTTATCATGTTTAGATGTTATCTAGATCAGGGATCATTATATTTTCACCATGATGTGTTATTTCATGATTATCCATGTGATGTGATCAGTGGTTGCACTATTAAATGCATTTAATTATCATACATTATTTTGGTTATAGTATTATTTATGATTTAAATATTAGATTATGTTATCATTGTCATTTTGATTATATTTGCATGAAGATTCTTTATGATGATTAGCATTGATTTCTATTATATTGTGCCTTATATGCTATTGGGTATTTTAATGGAGATTTTCACTGATATATACTCATATTTCTAGAAATGATTATTTTAATGCTTTATATTTAAATGAAATATTTAATGTAAATATAATATTAATTTAAAATATGAGATATTGTTCATTGATACGCTCATGTAATTGTTATGCATTATGCCTTATGTGTTTGTATGAAGTGAGACAAAGTCGTAGTCACACATTTGTGAGATCTACACAATGTATCATTCTCCTTCATTATTTGATATCATGTATATTCATGTGCTTCGACTATTTATACTATGAGTAGGTACACTTGATGTTTGTGTATTTCAGTGAATAGGTACCAAATAAATTTTGTTTGAGATATAGGATTTGAATGTGTCTATATCCCTGACAGTGACATAGGAGATAGTTTTACCAACTTTCATGTTTGAGCCAATATCATCCTTATATGGATGATGTATCCGTAATTTTATTACTTTTTGTTGCCCGGTTAGGCTAATATGATTTTATTTCAAATTTGAACGAAGAAAAGCAATGTTATGCTGCTCAAATTTTCATGGTTGGATAAAATGTGTATTTTATTTCAAAAGTGTGTTTTTGTGCATGTGGTAACCAATGGGTTTTCTTCTTTTTACTTCATTTGAATTTTGATTTTTGGGCTTTTTTGTGGGCGCATCATTTTGTGTGCCATGCAGATTCTCTCAGTTGCCATGTTTGGCATGATTGAGTTGTCATAGTTAGTACTCCTTATTAAATTTAGTAGTATTATGGAATTAGAATGGTTATAGTGTTGATGACAATTATTCAATTATGTATTGTCATTGGTGTTTACACAAATATAGTGATGTTTACACAAATGTCTAATCCTATTCGAGCAAAGACAGTATATGCCATGTTCTCTCGGGTATTGAAGAAGACAAAAGTGATATTTAGTTCTAACTAATTTCACTCGGGCATTGAAGGATTTCAATGTTGACCGAGTTAAGCATTCAGTGTCAGCCAACTAACAGCAATTTACATTTTATGATTAATTGTTTATATGCAGCTGATAGACATGAGTCTTATTATTTATTTGGAAGGTTATTCAAGGCCGACTTGAAAAGGCCTATCATATATATACTAGGTCAAGTTTTGGATTGAATATGAATGATAAGGAGTGAAGATATTCTTTTGATATGAAGAGGAAGGCAAAATCAGATGTGATTCTGATTAAGGACAGAATATCCAGACATAGCTGCAATAGAATATTTGATCAGTAAGGATCCAGTTATAAAACTAGAGCAGAGATCTGAATCAGAAAATATAGTTGCTTCATCAAATAATTCAATCCATTGTTACTCTCTAACAATTGTAGCAGTGATCTAAATCTCTTAAATAGAGTAGACTTAACAGTCTTTTGTAAATCCTCTCACAAGGTGATATTTCTGCATTAAAGTGTTTGAAAACCTCTAACAAAGCCACTCCTTCCAGGGTGATTAAATCCTCTAACAGGGTCACACCTAACAGTATATATTGTAACCTTTAATAGGGTTAGCTCCTAATAGGGTTGGCTCCTAACAGGGCTCAATTTAGAAGAGTGAAAAATAGTAACTAGTTGCAATTGGTGGTTTTCCCCATATTGGGTTTCCACATTAAATCTTGGTGTTATCTTTGTATATGTTATTTTCTTTATGAATTCTATTTCTACAATTAATCACTAAAGGATAATCACAGTTAATATCTCAAGATTTTCTATGTTAACTGAGTGACAATAGAATATCTATGTTAACCAGGCAACAGTGATATTTTATTTAAGACATCTAAGGGATAGGATTTGTTTTTATGGTAACTGATTCCCCCCTCCCCTCTCAGTTACTCAACTCATTTCCAAAAATTAGTATCAGATAATTTAGTGCTTTCAAGGAAGGTTTCAAATCCTAAGCTAAAGATCAGATATGTCTTACAGAAGGGAGATCCCCAAGCTTAACAAAGACAATTTTGCTACATCACAAGATTTGATGAGGCTACATCTATCTACTATTGGAGATACTGGTTTGCAATTCTTGGACCATAAGTATGTGGAACCACCAAGACCTTTGACTCTGGATCAGATGATAGACATGAAGCATCATAACATAATGATGATTGATATAGCCTCTGCACTCAACTATTCTGAATTTGATGAATTCAAGGACTACCCTAATATCTTTGATATGTGGAACAAAATGCATGATATTTATGGAGGAAATGTCAATGTAAAGAGAGCCAAAGAAAAGAGTTTCAAAGGTCAATTTGATCAGATGCAAATGAAAGAATGAGAAGACATTACAAAATATAGTGAAAGAATCAAGAAAAGTGTCAGTACCATCAGAGTTGTCAGTGGATTGATTGAAGATACAACAATGGTTAGTAAGGTATTGAGAAATTTACTTCCTATCTATGCAATTAGAGTTTTAGCTTTTCAAGAGATGAGGTGTAGTAATAATGTAACTCTAGATGCATTGGTTGGAAGGCTTACAACTTTTGAGTTGGAAAATTTTGACAATTATTCTCCTAATCCTAGCAATCTTGAGTCTGCATTTAAAGCTAAATTAAAACTTGGCAAGACACGTAGAAAAGGAAAATAGATTGATAGTGACAGTGATGATGAGTCTGATGATGAAGACCTAGAGATCATTGAAGCATTACTTGTAAAGAGAGCTGCCAAAGGAAAAGGTAAATACAAAGCAAGAATAGCATTGATTTTCTTTTCAAGTAATGAGGTTGATCACATTGTTGCTAAGTGTCTAGAAAAAGAAGACAAAGATGAGATAAAGTTTAACAAGTACAAAGGCAAGAAAGATTTCACAAGTTACAAAAGCTACAAGGACAAAGGTAAGAAATCTTGTTACATTGCAAAAGATTCTGATAGTGATGAATATGAAGATGAAATGGTTTACATTTCTATTAATGATGAGTCGAACAATAAAGAAAATGATAAGAATCCACTTTTCTCTCATATTAATGACACCTAGATAATTGATAGTGGTTTTTCTCACCATATGACTCATCATAAAACCAAAGTTGAACATCTTGAGCACTATGATGGTGAGAGTGTCAGTTTTGTGAATGATGAACTATGCTATGTGAAAGGTAAAGGTTGTATTTCTCTAACAGAAGGAATCAAATGTGATCATTCTTATTGGGTTGAAGGACTAAGGCATAATCTACTAAGTGTGGCACAACTGAATAACATTGGTTTCAAGGTATAATTCATGAATGGGAAGTCCAAGCTCCTGGATGGTAAGGGAAACCTAGTTAGAATTGGCAGACAAACAAAAGGTAATCTATTCTACCTTGATCTCACTGAAAGTTCATATTTTATTGCACAAGTAGAAGAAAGTTGGTTATGGCATAAAAGGTTATGTCATGTGAACTTTGATAACATGGTCAACATAAGCAAGAATAAAAGAGTAAGAAGTATTCCTATTCTGAAGAAACCTTAATAGCAATATGCAAACAATGTCAAATTGGGAAGATGGGCAAGACTAGTTTCATGAAGAGAAAGAATTAAAATACAGAAGAAGTCTTGGTGTGTGTAATAAAATACACCTTCATGAAATTAAGATTAATATCAACAATTCTATGGAAAGATAATATAAATTAATCTAAGAATTGAAGCTAAAATCTATATCATCTCATGGTTCTCTATCCAAGCTTTGTTAAGAGAGCTCTCAAGCTTAATCTCTCTCAAGGACAATCCTAGAACGAGATATGAATGATAAACAAATGCAAAAATCTAGCTAGAATGCTCAAAATGCTCCAAGATATGTTAGAAAATAATAAATGCTCCTAAACATGATATGCTAAAATGCTATGTAAATGCTTAAATTCTCTCAAAAAGCTCTCCAATGCTATCAAATGCTCTCAATATGCCTATAGTAAGGATGCTTTTTTTCTTGAAATTCTTGGATCCCAAACACAAAGGAAATGGCTTGTATTTATAGCATTTTCCCAAGGGTAGGGGCACTAGTACAAAAACAATAATATATGACCAAATAAACTACCAAAAATTGTAGATAAATGACCAAATTTGGTCACGTGACCACTGGTAGTTTATTGCCGGTCATTTATCTCGTGACCAAATTTATGACTAAACTATTTTAGTCATTTATTTGGTCATTGATTTGGTCATATATTTAGTCATTTATTTGGTCATTTATTTGGTCATTTGGTAGTTTATTTGGTCATTAATTTAGTCATTGATTTGGTCATTAATTTGGTCATTGATTTGGTCATTTATTTAGTCACTTATTTGGTCATTGATTTGGTCATATATTTAGTCATTTATTTGGTCATTTGGTAGTTTATTTAGTCATTAATTTAGTTATTAATTTGGTCATTGATTTGGTCATTAATTTGGTCATTGATTTGGTCATTAATTTAGTCATTTATTTAATTATTTAGTCGTTAATTTAGTCATTTATTTAGTCATATATTTGGTCATATATTTGGT
>MU226024.1:398199-420762 GCA_018584345.1 Thuja plicata
ACCATAAAGAAAGTTGTAACTGTATATAAGTTAGAAATTTTAGACTGTATATTCTAAAGCTTCTGAATTTATAATTATACTGAATTATGAGGGCAATTCTCTGCTTAAATAATACTGATTTTGGGAATGTTTTCTATTTCTATATAGTTCCTATAACAGAAAAGAATTGTAATTTTATTTGAGCTAGAATATATTGAACTGTATATTTTTTTATTTTTTTAAAGCTTCCTGAATTTATGATTATTCTGAATTAGAAGACAACTCTCTATATTAATAATGTTGGATTTTGAACATAAACAGAAAACTGTTAATTGTTTAGAATAGATTGATTTACTATCACTGGAAGTTAATTACTATTCTGTTTTTCTAGCTTTATATGAAATTACTTGTATGTAGAAGGTTTCACTAGATCAGTAAACAAGCCTCTAAGATGTCAGAATAACTTAGTAGTCTATAGTAATCAATTACATGATGTTTAAAGAAAATTTCCATTATTTCTCAGTAAATGCATTACTTAGTAATTTCCTACTTAAAAACTCATCAGATGCTATAAAATTGTTATTGTAATTCTAATGATCTGCTTTTAAACACTAATAAATATTAATCAGAAAATGTTATCCCATTTATAAAAGAAAAAAAAATAATAATAATAATGTTATATAATATAATATTATATATTATATACTGCACAGAAAAGAGAGTCGAGTATATAATATATAATAATTTATATTGTATAATATAACATTGTAGTTGTTAATGTTATAAGAACTAAATATAAAAAAAAACAATATTATACATATTATATCTTATACAATGCTTATTGTATAATATATAATATCATAATATTTTATATTATAAAGAATCAAAACCAGATTATACAGCTTTATAACAAATCGAATCTGATTATTTGGCATTATACATTGTTGTATTATATATTATCATATTATATACTATACGACAAACATTGTATGTGCATAATATATAATATCATAATATATTACGATAACAGATTATAAAAAAAAGCTGATTATACAACTTATTTATGAATTGAAACTGACTATATGGTATTATGCTATTGAATAATATTATCTATATTACATATTATACAATCCTTGTTGTATAATATGTAATATGTTAATATATATTATAAAATATAAACAAGCATCGTAGTTTTTTTTTTATATTGAAATCGGTTTACTTGTGTATGTCAGTTAAGTCATTGTTTTATATTATATATATCATATATTATACAATGTAGTTGTATAACATATAATATATATAATATATTATATAAAATTAAAATAACAATAAAAAATAGAAGGAGGAGTTTTTGTTCCGCACAGAGCACTGTGCTAGGGCCGAAGCCCTTTTTCCTTATCCATACCGCGGCTGCCCATTCTGCCGCGCGAGCACAGCAGTGGCAAAGCCACTGCCGTGACATAGTCACGGCAGTGACTGTTGTCACTGCAGTGACTGTTGTCACTGCTGTGACTGTTGTCACTACTGTGACTAAAACAGCAGCTCTGTGATCTGCACGTGGGGGCGGGGGATTATCAGAACCCCAAATAAAATTAACCAACTTAAAACCAAAAAAAAAAAAAAATGTCATTCAAACTTCATCCTTTGAAAACTATTTAAACTTAATGTTAGATATCAAAACTTCTAACAGTTACTAAGATCAGAGCTGTTGTTGCCATTAAATGGCGATTTTATTGAAATGTATAAAAAGATGCAAGGAAATAAAAAGGGGAATCGATCTGTATAACAGATCTGAAGATGTTACATCTCTATTATCTAAAGATGAACATTCCCCACTCTCGTACCAGCAGATGGGTGAATTTATGTAACACAGTAGAGACTCTCTTATGGAAAAAGAGATCTCATGCTGTGCTGTTCTTCAACCCTTTTAGCTTAAATAAAAAAACTCCTTTCTATCTCAGACCTGTGCATAACAACATAAGGAGAAAAAATATATATATATAGCAGAGAGAAGAGAGTGGGAAGAATAATGGTAAATCTAGGGTTTGGAGAGGCTCTTATGTGGCCCCAAACCCTAATTTCAAATTAGGGTTTGGGGGGGGGCCATTCTGTATTATACATGATTTTATTATTAGTTCTAGTGTATTCCAGTTATTATAAAAAATATTGATTAAAGAAGAATCAATTAATTACAAACTTTTAGAAGTTTATTTTTTTTGTGTCAGTTACTAGTAGTAACTGTAATTATATTGTAATTATTTCTTTCTTTTTCCCCTTGTCGTATTTCATCATTGTAATTAATTAAATTAAATTATGGATCTACATTGTTATATGTATATATAATTTTGGAATCAAAGTATTTCTCTTAGTTTATTAAATTCATTATTACACAAACTTTTTATGGTTAAATTAAAGTTATGTATTTTAATGTAATAGTAACATTATAAAATTTAGTCTCAATAAGATAGTTATTCTTAACATTAAATAACCCGAAAAAGAAATGTAGTTTATCAATTTTATTTACTACAAAATTTTATATGATTAAATTAAAGTTATTTTACCTCAATATAATAATCAACACTATAAATTTTTAGTATTAATTAAATAGTTATTCTTGATGTTGAAACTATCAGGAAAAGTAATATAAATTATTAATTCTCTTTAGCTAAGTATGGATTTATTTGTTTAATGGTTAAATTCTTCCTTTGAATAATAGAATTACTCTTTAAAAATTCTTAGGATAGATCGCACTATATTTTTTCTAATAAATTCAAAAAGTAAGGGAAAGTTTATTTCCTTAATACTTTTCATATTCCCTTGTCGTCTAATGACGTCCGTCGTGTAAGGGATGGAGGTACGCTAGCGCAAGCCTTACGATCCCTTACATGACATTGGGTGACTCGCCCAAGCAAGCTTGCGATTCTGAAGCTTCGCCTTGAAGGACTTTTGTGTATCCTAGTAATCTTAGTCTATGTTTTGATTGTACAAAAAAAAAATTTGGTTGTGTTTTTGCCCGATTATTTTTGGGCATTACAGAAAGCTATTGTTTTGTGAAATCTTTTCTTTTCTTGAATAGCCTCTTTCTATTTTAGACCTCTCTGTGAAATACTTATGCAAGACTATTCAGAAAGATTGTGTTATATTAGATCTAAGAGTCTTCATGCTGGTGTGGTCACTGTGTTATCTTCATATTACTTTCAATGTATCGCCTAGTAGGATAGTTTTCTTATTCAATTATTCCCCTTTTATGCATTCCTTCTATCCCTTTTCCCTCAAGATTTTACTTTCTTGTTAAGAAGCAAATTTGGGTGATTATCCAAGAGGAACCAGCCTGGAACCTAGAGGTCTCATCTTAGTTAGCAAAGGTCCCACAACCTGGAGATGATTCCCATGTTATACTAGATTATCAAGACTATGAGAGCTTGAACAAGGGTGAAAAATTTAGTGTATATCATTTCTTCCACGCCCGGTGGGAAACACCTAAAGGAATTTTATTTTTCAATGTTATGCTATTTCTGATATATTGATTGCATAATAAAGACCTAAAGAGGTTTTCCTGTCGAGTATATCTAGCGACTCCATTGGTGAAGAACAGAAGACCCAATCCTATTCAAAGTTTATGAGAAAGATTGAAACAAGAAGCTCAAAATCTTCTTAGTTCTTGCAGCTGCCCTTAACAAGAGAATATAAAGGGAGATCATCTCAAAGAATACCCCCTACAAGGAGGGTATAGTCTGCACCACCTGATACTTTAGAGAGGAGACCTTTGCCTTTTCATTTCAAAATAAGAGGAAGATCCCTACCTAGAGAGCTACAAGAAGATTCAGCTCCACCCCTCAATACCACTCACATAGTTGTTGTTCAACAAATCACAGCTCCTGCAATGGCTAGACAGTTTGCCTTTGCACCCTTCAACCAAGGAAGTCCTTTAAAATTTGCTCAACATCATGATGTGCCCTTGGTAGCACTCAAAATTCTACCTGATTTCATAGGTGAAGGATAGATAATAGCTTTTGAACATATAAGAGATGTGACTACTATATATAGTATACATAATATAACAGAGGAAGATGTGTCTACCAAGCTATTAGAAGCCTCTTTTAAAGGTAAGGCCTTAGAATGGTTTAGAACTCTAGCTGTTGGTTCTATTAATTCATGGGATGGATTAGGAGATTCATTAAGAAGATGCTTTAAAGATAAATCAGATAACCTATCTTTGGTTGAGCAACTAAAAACCATAAGGAGAGATCCTCAAGAACAGATGACAGATTTCAATAATAGATTCCTCAAGACATGTAATAGAGTACCTATCTCAGTAAGGTCATCATCTAACCCTACTTTCATATACTTCTTGCAAATTTTGAATGGTCAAATCTCTGTCATGATCCAATCCATGGGAGGTACCTCTTTACCTCAGGATTTTGACATAGCTGTCAAGGCTGAAAATTGTTTAATCCAGGCAAGCATGATAGCCAGAAGGCCACCCATGCCTATTTTTCCTAACCTCTAGCCCACTACACCTCTGCAAATACCTCCTTTTACCCCTATACCCACTGTGATAGCACCTCAAACTAGCACTATCTATGAGGAATCAAAAGCGGTCCCTTCTCAAGAGCTACTTGAATTAAGAGACAGTCAACAAAAGATGCAAACTCATCAGTAAGAAATGACCAACTTATTGCAAACTATGACCAAGGAGTTGACCAACTTAAAGATACAGGATCAGGGGAGTAGGCCATCCTTTCAATAGTAGGATCAAGGTCCTAATCAATAGTATCAAAATCAAGGACAGTCTTACCAGAAAAATAGGCCACCATATCAAGGAGGTTATCAGGGGAAAAGGCAAAATTTTAATCAAAGGCAGTTCCAACCTTATAATCTGACACCTCTTAACTCTCCAAATCCATTCAAGGATGTGGTCCCAAGTCAAATTAATCTTGCTACAAAGATGGAATGGTGCTATCCTTGTAATCAGTCCCATAACCAGACAACATGCTTAAATGTAAGGGTACACCAAGCACTTATGGTGTAGAATGCTTCAAATATACAATCAGAGGCCTCTTCTAGTGTGTCAATGCCCCAACAAGAAGCATATGCTGATGAGACCACTCTCTCTAATTGGGAGGAACAAGATTTAAATGGAGTTAATGATGAATCCCTAATTGCTACCGACACTAGGTCTAAAAGAAGGGCTCAAGACATGGAGCAAACAGGAGATAGGGCTAAGGCTTATGCATCTATAGAATCTTCACAACCATTTACTCCTATCATACTGAAGAAGGTCCCCATCATTCCAATCAAGGAAAATAAACCTTCCAAGGAGGTTAAGCCTATCATAGTGAAAGCACACCAAAGAGTACACACAATAATGCCTTTCAAAATTATGGAAAATGTGAAGAAATCAAATGTTACTATGTCTATGTGGGACTCTTTGGATATTCCAGGGAAGCCTAAAATATTGAAGAAGGCTATGGGTGAAGTGTCAACTCCTCAACCCGTAAAAGATACAAAAAAGCTAGTGTTGGTCAACACTGATCAAGAAAAGGAGGCTCCAAGCAGCAACTCCAAAGCAAATACCATTCAAGGTAGGAACTTAAAACCACCTCCCTTTTATGTATCTTTAATTATTGTAAAATATTTAGTACATAATTGTATGGTAGCTAGTAGAGCTACTAGCACTTTCATGCCTAAGAAAGTGGCTGACCAGTTGGGACTAAAATATGGACCTTTCCAAAAGAGGGTTACCCAGCTTGATGGTTCCTCAGTAAACACAATAGGTGTAGCCAAGGATATAAGCCTAATCCTCCATGCAAGCCCCAATTTCTCTATCCTACTTGACATATACATCATAGACCTCCCTGCCTTATTTTCCATATTCTTATCAAGGGAGTTTACAGCCAAGATAGGAGGATATCTTTCTTCTGACTGGTCTCACATGATTTTCCATACAAGATATGGAACTAAGGTTACTATCAAATCTGAATCACTGGCATCACATCACATAGAGCCTTATGTGTCCAATGTAATCAATACAAGCTACCTTGCACTTGACAGTAATGACTTCCCAATCATCAGAGGAACAAACACTAAAATAGAAGGTATCCCAGATATATATCTAGATGATTTAGAATTAGAGAGGGCTTTAGAGGCCCAAGCCAATGTTATTTGGGATACTGGTTTGGGAAACTATTTGTTATAAGAACATGAATCTATAGAGCCAAATCTTTTTAAAACAAATATTGAGTCAAAAGATCAGAACAACCAAGTTTGGAATCTATTATTTGATGGTGCTAGAAGTAGACATGGTGCTGGTAGTGGTGCTATGCTAGTTTCTCCTAAGGGAGAGAAGTATTATACAACCTTTAGGTTCAATTTCTCTTGCACTAGCAACACTGCTGAATATGAGAGCCTAGTGAATGGATTGGAATGGGTAAGAAAGAGAGGGATCAAAGCCCTAAAATTTTATGGTTACAGTGAGATAGTTGTCATCCAAGTAAGAGGGATAAGTGCAACCAAAAGTGATACAATGAGATCATACAAGCATCGAGTTTGGGATGCTATAGAAGATTTCCACGCTTTCAATATTATTGCTATCCCTATGAAACTAAATCAAAATGCGGATAGATTAGCTATTGTTGGATCTCATTATGATATCCCTAATAGAATTTCAAAGGAGAGAGACCGATAGCATATTAAAGTTATTTTCAAACCTTCTATCCCTAATAATAATATTAATTGGAAAGTGTTTGACAATGATGAGAAAATTCTGCAGTTCTTATTTGAAGAGGATGTTTTCTCAGAACATAACCAAGATAGACTAATGCAGAGCTATGGTGATCAAGTGATACAACTCAGATCTAATAAGATACCCAAGGGTCTTGTCACCTTAGAAGTTGTCTTCAATAAAGGTGATCAAATTAAGAGTAGTAAAACTGGCATGGTGGTCCAACAAGAACATTGTCCTGAACTAGAGTTGGAGCCAGGTAAAAGTCTACAATTTGGGAAGGTAAATACTGATTCAAAAAAGCAGGCCTATACCCAATTATTTCAAGAGTTTAGTGATATATTTGCATAGAAATATGAATACCTCAAAGGTTTTAATCCAGCCCTTGCTTAGCATACCATTTAATTAGAACCAAATGCCAAACTAGTCAGGCAAAAACAAAGTCTTGTCAACCCCAAGATTGAACCACTCATGCATAAAGAAGTACTCAAATTAATAGAGAGTGGTGTCATTTACCCCATAAATCATACTAGTTGGGTTTCCAACCTTGTGCCTACCATAAAAAAGAATGGGGAACTAAGGCTATGTTTTGACTTTAGGGACCTTAACAGGGCATCCCTAAACGACTGCCATACATTACCCTCTATGGAGAAAATCCTACAATGTGTCTCTGGATCTGAGAGATTTTCATTATTGGATGGCTATTTAGGATAAAATTAGATCCTGGTTCATGAAGAAGATTAATACAAGACTACATTTACAACCAAGTGGGGAACCATGGCTTATCAAAAGATGCCCTTTGGTTTGTCAAATGTAGGTGCTACTTTCCAAAAGGAAATGGATATGGCCTTTAAAATCCTCATGTACAAATTTGTACTGGTCTACTTAGATGACATAACTATTTATTCTAAACATGAAGCAGACCATATCAAACACCTGAGGAAAATATTTGAAAGGTGTAGAGAATTTGGGAATCTCTTAATCCCAGGAAGTGTGTGTTTGCAGTTCATGAAGGGAAACTATTGGGATATATAGTATCCAAACAAGGAATTATAGTAGACCCTGAGAGTATTACGGCTATTCTAGAGCTACCCCTACCACATCAAAAGAAAGGCCTTCAATATTTCATAGGAAGGATTAACTTTGTTAGGTGTTTCTTGCCTAATATTGCAGATTTATTAAAGCCTTTGACAGCTATGTTAAAGAAGAATTTGGTTTTTAGCTAGAGAAAAGAAGGGAAAGCCAGTTTCCTAGCTATCAAAGAGGCCTTGACAGAAGCTCCTACTTTTCTAAAACCAAATTTTAGTAAGGATTTTATCCTTTATGCTTATGGAGGTTTTGATGCCATATCTGCAATGTTGACCCAAGAAAATTCTGAAGGATTGGAGCAGCCTATTGCTTTCTTTAGCAAAGACTTAGAAGAATATGAACAGAGATATTCTTTTGTGGAAAAACATGTACTTTCTATGGTGAAGAGCCTTAAAAAGTTTAGATATCTATTAACTCACAGCAAGGTACACTTAAAATTCACTCATCCAAGTGTCAAGGAGTTTTTTCTTTCTAAAGACCCAAATGAGAAAAGAGCTGGTTGGATCACTAGAGTGATGGAATATGACATTGACATCCAAACTACCAAGCTAGTTAGAGGAAGAGGTCTTTGTGAGAATTTTACAGAGGATGAGAACTCAAAGAATTCAAAGAAAATGGATGCATCTCTGGTTATGCATTCAACAAAAGAACATGCCAAGGTAGTAGGTTGGTTGCCTAACATGATTCATTACCTAAAGATAGGACAATGCCCTATAGATTTGGATTCAGCCAAGAGAAGGTATTACAGACTACAGTTTAATCCTTTTGTGCTGATAGATGAGATTCTTTTTAGAAAAGATCATAATGGTGTCCTTTTGAGATGCATAGATTTAGAAAAGGTAGCAAATGTCCTATTTGAATTTCATGACGGACCTTCTAGAGGTCACTTTTCTCCTAGGAAAACTTCTTTTAAGATCATGAGGGTTGAATACTATTGGCCATCTATCTTCAAGGATAGTCATGATTATGTGATAAAATGCATCAAATGTGCTTTGTTTGCAGGAAAAGAAAGGCTTGCAGCCTTGCCCCTTCAGTCCAAAAGAATAAAGAAACCTTTTATGAGATGGGGCATAGATTTCATTGGCATGATTAATCCTCCATCTAGTGCAGACCATAAATGGATAATCACTGCAACTGATTATTTCACTACATGGACAGAGGTTGTTGCATTAAAAGAAGCAAATGAGAGTGTTGTCCTCAACTTTTATGATGACATTATTCAAATATTTGGCACTCCACACTCCATCATATCAGATAATGCATTAGCATTTATAGGCCTAAGAGTGACTAAATGGGTAGTCAAACATGGTTTTTATTTGAACACAAGTTCAAACTACTACCCTCAAGGAAATGGTTTGGCAGAATCAACTAATAAAAACTTGATTAGGATAATCAAGAAAACACTACAAGATAACCAAAGAGATTGGCACATTAAATTGAAATCTGCCTTATGGTTAGACAAAATTACCCACAAAAAGATCATTAGGAATTCTCCATACATGTTAGTGTATGGAAGAGAGGCTAAGTTGTCCATTTCAACAGAATTGCCAGCCTTAGACTTAGTTACTCAATGTGTCTTGTTTGAAAAAGGAGATCCCTTGTAGATCAGGTATGCTTAGATTATGGAGTTAGAAGAACTCAGAGATAAATCCATGAAAGATATGAAATTCCATTAGATGCAAACAAAGAGAAGTTTGATAAAAGAGCCAGGGCTAGAAATTTCAAAATTGGGGATATAGTCCTCAAATGGGATGAATTCAAGCCCAAGCCTGGTAGACATACTAATTTGATTCCTTCTGGGGAGGTACATTCATCATCATAGAATGCAACAAGCCTAATGCTTTTCAACTATCAATTCTTGGAGGAGATACTTTGCCCATTTCTGTGAATGGATTCCATTTGAAGCCTTGTTTTGAGAAGCTGACTCCTATGCCTAATGGATGTCAAAGGCTACTAGTTCTCAATGTCTAGCAGGCAGACATCCAGTAGAAATCACAAAAATGTTATCCAAATTTCCCTATTCTATGAATTTTGGCTATAGGTGGAGTGAAATGAGGCTCCCACGAGGGTTGAGCCCAGCCTGTGAGAAAGACCTTAAATTTTTTGGTCTTGGTTGTGTCCTTTGTTACCTTTTCATCCCTCTAGTCTGCCTTGTTTATGCAAAGTAACCTAAGTATTGCAAACCCTATGAAAACTTGCATGGAAACCCTAGTTATCCCAATCTTATTCTATTTTGTCATTACCTTTTTAGATAACTTAAGTTCCCTTTAGACATATGCGCAAATATAACACCCTTTTCCACCATTTTGCGGTAAGAAAATGAATATTCTCCAATGCTCAAGAAACTTCCCATGCACCGTTGATCTAGATCACTCATATTCTCCCTCTTACAGTTGTCGCTGAGTCTCCGAAAGCAATGATGACATCAGCAGGGATCACGAGACTTGGAGACTGCCTGTTCTATTTTGCCTTAGTCGCTTAGTCTCCATCGGGCTAGTTAAGATTTCTCCTAACTTTGTGTTGGTCGTTGATCTTATGATATGATCCAATGATAGTCACATGATCTCATGAAGTGACTCAGATTTAACAAAATATCATGAGATCTCACGAATCAATATATTTCTAACCCTGTAGATATAACTTGAGTTCAGGATGGTTGAGTTAGGATTTCTTTAGTCACCAGGTCTCATGAAGAAACCACAGTTAAGAAGAAAGATAAGAGACCATGATACTACTCAGTCGCCAGGTCTCTAGATGAACCGTGGTCAAGGAAGTTGAGTAATGTAAAGGCTCAATTTACACATGTTTTAATCCATGTCGTTGATCAGAATCCAATCCCGTGGTGGTTGCTAAGTCTCGTGAAGGAATGGAATATTGTCTTATGATTTGGAGACTTAGCGATAGTCTTCTGATGAAAATCCAATCTTGCGGTGGTTGTGTTATCTCATAATGAACCCAGAGTTAATAAAAACATCTCGCGACCTGGAGAGATAAGTGAATTGAAGACTCAAGGTTAAGGGCTATTCTGATGTAGGTTAAAGGACAAAGGCAATAATAACAAAGATGGGGATCTACGACTCCAGTTTAAAGGAAGATGAGGATTCAAATATGAACCATTGATCAAGCTCCCGTACCACCTAACCGTTATTATTTGAATATTTTAAATTATGAAAATATGATTCTCAGATTTCATAAGTGGTGGCGCGATTTCTTTGGAATTTGACAGAGAGATGGGTTGGGCCGACTTCTCAAAGTTGCATTAATGGAAAAGTAAAGATATTCAAGTTATATCAGATCATTTTAGATATTTCATAATGCATTTATGAGAAGAATTGATAGTATTAGGGTTTTTGATTATTCTATTGCATATGAATTGTAACCCTAATTTTGGAATCAGATTGACTCATGAGCTTGCGAGCTAGAGGAGTAGTGTATATAAGTTAGTTTCAGAGCTTTTTAACTTAGATTTTTCCGGTTGTAAAAGTTATCAGAGGCATTCTTTCTGCCCTCTAATTTTGGCAATTTGTAATCTTTCATTGGAATCCATACTTTGTGGGAATTATCTGTGACATTTTTTTTGTCCTCTAATTTCCCTATTTCTGTATTTCTTTTAATGAATATGGTACACTAGTTTATATCAAAAAAGTCTTAGATTCCATAGCCCTTCTCTTTTTCAGCATCTTTGCATGCTATTGTAGATAATTTAATTTAGATATTTTTGTGGATTTTGTTCATCCCTAACTATTTTGTCTCATTTCTGCATCCATTTGCTAAAGTGAACATTTTCTTGCAGGTCACAATCTGTGTCTAAATTTCTTAGGAAAGCTATTGTTTTGTGAAATCTTTTCTTTCCTTGAATAGTCTCTTTCTATTTCAGACCTCTCTATGAAATGCTTATGCAAGCCTGTTCAAAAAGATTGTGTTCTATTAGATCTAAGATTCTTCATGTTGGTGTGGCCACTATGTTATCTTCATATTACTTTCGGTGTATTTCCTAGTAGGATAGTTTTCTTATTCAGTTATTCCCCTTTTATGCATTCCTTCTATCCCTTTTCCCTCAAGAGTTTACTTTCATGTTAAGAAGAAAATTTGGGTGATTATCTAAGAGGAACCAGCCTAGAACATGGAGGTCTCATCTCAGTTAGCAAAGGTCCCACAACCTGGAGATGATTCCCATGTTATACTAGATTATCAAGACTACGAGAGCTTGACCTAGGTGCAAAATTTAGTGTATAACATTTACTCAGTGAAATTGAACCTAGATCTATTAAATATGCATTGAATGATGAAAGATGGATAGAAGCCATGAATGAAAAAAATGAACAGATAGAAAAGAATAAAACCTAGACTCTTGTACCTAGACCAAGAGACAAGAATGTGATTGGTACTAAGTAGGTTTTCATAAACAGGATGAATGAAAAAGGTGAAGTTTCCAGAAACAAAGAAAGATAAGTATGTAAAGGATATGCTCAAGAAGAGGGTATTGATTATGGAGAAAATTTACCTCCTTTTTCAATACTTGAAGGAGTCAGAACTCTTCTGGCATATGTTGCACATAAAGGATACAAGATATACCAAATGGATGTAAAATCTGCATTCTTGAATGGAATTCTTGAAGAGGAAGTCTATATTGAGCAACCTGAAGGTTTTGTTGATCCTAAAAAAAGTAATATGGTTTGTAAACCACACAAAGTCTTGTGTATGGACTAAAGCAAGCTCCTAGAGCCTGGTATGAAAGATTGCATGGTTACCTAGTAAGTATTGGATTTCAGAGAACTAATGATAATAGTAGCTTGTATATCAAACAAGGACCTCAGAACAAGATACTATTAGCATAAATATTTTTTTATGATATGTTGTTTACTGGATATGATGATTTATGCAAAGCATTCTCTGAAGCTATGAGTAAGGAATTTGAGATTTCTATGTTTGGTGAAATAAAATTCTTTGTTGGATTACAATTTTATCAGATGAAGGATGGTATTTGCATTACTCAGTCTAAATACATCAAAGAGATACTAAAGAAATTTGGAATGGAAGACTCCAAACCAGTTGGAACACCAATGCCTACTGGACATAAGTTGTCTAAGGATGATTATTCAAAGGAAGTAAACCAGACTACCTACAGATCCACGATTGGTAAACTTCAATATGTTGTTCACACTAGGCCCAATATTGCATTAACAGTTAGTATTTTTGCAAGGTTTTCAGCTAATCCTAGAGAGAATAATTTGATGGATATCAAAAGGATTCTAAAAGAGTATGGATTATGGTATAAAAAAGGAGGAAACTTTTATTTGAAGACTTTTACTGATGTTGATTGGGCAGGAAATGTTGATGACACAAAAAGCACAAGTGGTGGAGCATTATTTCTTGGAAAGCGATTAGTCTCCTAGACTAGAAAGAAACAGAATTGCATCTCTCAATCTACAACAAAAGCAGGGTATGTTGATGCAGCAGGGAATTTTTCAAATATCATATGGTTCAAATAGTTGTTGTCAGGTATGAAGGAAGAAATCAAAGAACCAGTCATTATCTACTATGACAACACTAGTGCAATTAACATTTCAAAGAACCCTGTGATGCATACTAAGACTAAACATATTGCAATAAAGTGTTGTTTCTTAATAGAACTGGTTCAGGAAAAGGAAGTAAGGTTGGAATATGTAAATACTAAAGAACAAATTGTAGACATATTCACAAAACCATTACCTAAGGATGCATTCTTGTATCTTAGAGGAAAGCTAGTGATGATTCCCCTAACTGAGGCTCACTAATGGTGAGAATAGTGATGCATCAACCGAGCTACAAAATAAATTTAACATGTTGATGCAGATATTCAAAGCTTATTGCATATGAATCAATACAAATAGGTACATTACAACTTCATTGGATATATATATATATAAGTTGGTGTCTTTGGCATTGGTTATCAAAGAGGGAGATTTTATTGATGTCATGCCAAAAGAAAATATTGATGACAGAGGGAGAAATTTGTCTTTCAGTGATTGTGAAGATAGAGGGAGTTTTTGGATAAGAATAAGAATGAAGCTAAGGACATTAATAAAATTTGATTCTTGTGTCTGTTTCTCTATAATTCTTTGTATTATGACATGTTGTGTTGCCATCAGTGCCAAAGAGGGAGATTATTGATGACAATTATTCAATTGTCTATTGGCATTGATGTTTACACAAATATAGTGATATTTACACAAATGTCTAATCCTATCCGAGCACAGACAGTATATGCCATGCTCTCTCGGTCATTGAAGAAGACCAAATTTATTTTCAGTTCTAACCGAGTTCACTCAAGCATTACAGTTTTGGTTGGGCATTGAAGGATTTTAGTGTTGACCAAGTTAAGCATTTAGTGTCAGCCGACTAACAATAGTTTACATTTTATGTTTAATTGGTTATATGCAGCTGACAAACATGAGTCTTATTATTTATTTGGAAGGTTATTCAAGGCCAACTTGACAAGGCCTATCATAAATATACTAGGTCAAGTTTTGGATTCAATATGAATGAGGAGTGAAGATATTCTTTTGATATGAAGAGGAAGGAAAAATCACATGGAATTCTGATGAAGGATAGAATATCTAGACAGAGCTGTAATAGAATATTTGATCAGTAAGGATCCAGTTATAAAACCAGAGTAGAGATCTGAATCAGCAAAGACAGTTTCTTCATCAAACAAGTCAATCCATTGTTACTCTCTAACAATTATAGTAGTGATCTAAATCTCTTAAATAGAGTAGACTTAATAGTCTTTTGTAAATCCTCTAACAAGGCCACTCCTTATAGGGTGATTAAATTCTCTGACAGGGTCAGACCTAACAGTGTGTATTGTAACCTTTAACAGGGTTGGCTCCTAACATGGCTCACTTCAGAAGAGTGAAAATAGTAACTAGTTGTAATTGGTGGTTTTTCCCATATTGGGTTTCCACATTAAATCTTGGTGTTATCTATGTACATTTTATTTTCTTTATGCTTTCTATTTATGCAATTAATCACTAAAGGATAATCATAGTTAATATCTTAAGATTTTCTATGCTAACCGAGTGACAGTAGAATATATGTGTTAACCGAGCAACAATGATAATTTGTTTAAGACATCTAAGGGATAGGATTTGTTTTTGTGGTAACTGATTCACCCCTCCCCTCTCAGTTACTCAACTCATTTCCAACATATAGAACATTCTGGGTTTTTTTTATCATGATCTGAATGTGCACTTTCAATGCTAAAAGATTTTGGAACTTTTGTCATATTTTGTCAAAATTTGATATTTTTTTATGTTTTTGAGCTCCTTGCTCAATTTTTGGGATTTGAGAGACATCTTGGAGAATTTAGGGATGTTGGTATCTCATGTATTTATGTTGGATTGTCTAGGGATCCATGCTCTTGTCTCAGTTCCTTGGCATTTTTATACTTTCTTTGGATTTTTATTGGATTCATTGATGTGTATGTTTGAGACCACATCCTTGAGTGTAGTTGGGATTTTCCTACTTGATGAGATCTTGAGAGATGCATACTCTTGTTTTGTGACTAATTGAGTGCTTCTTGTATTACAATCAAAGCTTAATTTTGAGCCTTTTGTCTTCTCATGGTTATTATTGTTGCTTTTGCCCTTTTGTTGGTACACTCCATGCTTGAGGTTGAGCTCACATGTGATATGTGGATGTAGGGTGTTGAGAAAAAATCCATGCATTTAGTTGAGATATTCTCCTATGTTGAGGTCCAAGTGATTCATACTCCAGGTTTCAGACCAATAGAGCTTACCATGTTTCTTTATAGTTTTATGACTTGAGAATCTTATTTGCAATGTGATTGTGTTGCACTGTTGGATTCTGCCTCGTTGTAGAATGAGATGGTTTATTTATTGGGTAGAGGTGTGGAGTGGCTTCTTGTGTGCACCTTGACCTATGAGTGGCTGGCACAGGCTATGTTAAGAAGTTCTTAATAAGTGATAACATAATAAATTAAATTGGGGTAAAAATACATTAAAAAGAGTAATTGACTACCTGGCCACGTGAGGGTATTGAGCGAAGCTAAGTTAGTTCATGGCTTTCTGAGGGATTTGAAAGAAGACACTGCATATGGCCACACAAAGGTGTTTATCAAAGATACATCCTGATCTTGGCTGTCTACACGCATTGATAAAAGACTTGATGTTACTTGGGCTACTGTGAACCAAGTAATGACACTCCATCCTGAGTCCCTACAATGTAGCTTTGATAGCTCTGAGTAGTACCCTAAGTATATTGGGATGATGTGGTTTCTTGGTTGTATTTGTTTATTGGATCATATTGAGTGTTTTCAATGTATAACTAGATTCTGCACTTGTGTATTTGTTCAACCACTTATGGTCCCCCAATTTAAAATTTTTGAGTCAAACCCCTCTATTTGTAGGTCGTACCCCCATAAACATTTTCACTCTAAAGTTGTGTGTTAAATTATGGGTAAAGTGAAAGAACAGGGCATTGAACCCCTTGAACTAGTTCAACAGGTTTGACATGTTCAAAGTAAAAGAGTTCAATTGAGTTCAAATGGTTCAAGTGAGTTCAATAGTTCAAACGAGTTCAACAGGTTCGGCTAGTTCACAAGGTTTAAGGGTTCAAAGGTTCATCTCTTCTTTCAAAGTTTGGACTATGTAGAAACTTTATAACAATAGAGGATGTGGAAGATTTCAACAATAAAATATCTACCATGAGGTGATAATCATTACATCACATAATTTGGTTTCAAAGGTTGATCTCAAAAAATCCCACCTGATGGCATTATATATGGTGGTGAAGATAGGACTATAAATGAGGACCAAATGGTTTGATTAATAGAAATGATCCAAAATAAGAAGTGATGGTTCAAATTTTAATTATCTTGTGGGCTCTAATAACTTCCTTGTTTGGATAGTATTGGGAATCAGAGATTCTATCTGTGGTTGTTACTACCATTATAAAGGGTGGTCTAATAGTAAATGAGAAGGAAAGTGGTGTAAAACTTTCAATTTTTTCCACACAGCCGACACACTTCAATGACCAAGGAGAAAAACTAATTGTCAAAAAGAAGTCAATGGTCTCTAAAAAAGGTAATCGACAAATGTGAAAATTACATTCCTCAATCGATGACATTCTACTCATATACATTTTGGTTAACAACCACTGAGCTTCAATGAGAATGGACTATGAAGAAGTACTTGCAGATCAGCATGAAACCAAAGGGTAGAAGAAATTCATTTTTGTGTGTTTTTGTTTGAAATTCTCTATTATTAGATTCTCCACACCATTGAATGAAAAATTTCCTTCAGGAGGAAACAAAACACAAAATATGTGAAGCAGTTGTAAGAATAGGAAAAGAATTCAGATGCATTAAAAAGAGGTCTTTGTAAGGTACATCAATTCAAGTCCATATTTGAAAATTATTTTGAGTTCTTGGGTCCCTCTTGTAGATGAATCATCCATGCAAGACACTATGACTTTGTTGTTCTTATTTTTCCCTTTTGCTTCAAACATTATTTATTATCTTATGAATACAATTAAATACAAAAAAATGGGAGATCTAAAGTCCTGAGACCGGTTGATTTTATTGTATTCTCTACTAATCAAATTGGGTATTTGCAGTTATAATATTGGTCCAATATTGAGTTTGAATACAGTCAGCGACATTGGATGGATCATTTTCCATTTGCACTATATTTTGATACTTGTACCTTTATTTCAAACTGACACCAATGTTGGAATAGATGCAAGTGGAGAAATTTGCTTAGAAACCTGATTATTGGATGTATCTATAGATTCCTAAGAAAAATCAAATGTTTTAGAAGTTTCATTCTTGGGTGACTTCCTAACCTATGGCTAGGTTAAGCACCTAATAAAATTAAGGCTCAAAATACTCTTATCGGGTAGTTAGGGTTTTTCCCAACTTATAAATGAAGGAGAATGGTTTTAAAGTTTGAAAAGTCACCAATACACCAATAATCCATACTATTGGGTGATAGGAACAATTTTGAAGTATTCCAAACATCTGATATCCTTCCAGATATGGTCATGAACCCAATCAGATTCATTTAAGGAAATTCAGAAGTGTTGAAATCCCCAAGGTGACTCAAAATATGTCTTCTTTTCTCTCAGCAACATCTGATGATTACAGAGGTCAATAGAGAATTATGGACTTTCAAATTAATTTTTTTGATTAAGGTAACAATAGGTTTTGAAGGGGCCCCAAAACCCTTTACAATGAAGGAGAAAGATAAGCAAGAAACAACAAAAAAGACAATGAGCTATCAAGCATGACAGCACACCAAAAAAGGACTAAACCCAAATAGATCTTTACTGATTAGAAGAAAACGAAGAAGCACATAAAGCAGAAAAAAAACTCCCAGCAGATGAAGATCAAAAAAACTTCTAGCTCCCAACAACTTCCAGCCAAACAACTAAATATTTTCCATCTATTCTTCCAGCATCTGAACTTCGACCATCTGAAGTTCCAGGCACTGGATCGAATCCCTCAGCTTCATAATATCTTTGGCCTGGATGTTTGTCTTCCTTTTTGTGCTTGAGCGAGTCCTAGTTCCAGGGCCCAAAATTTGAATTTCATGGGGGTCTTCATTCTCAATCTTAACCTTGTCATTGTAGTTACTCTCGAGAAGATTATACAGAGAATTCAGATTATCCACTGATTTTTTCATGCCAATTTTGCTAATATTAGAAAGTTTTTTCAGAAGTGCTTTTTTTTTGTTTATTTGATCAGTAATAATTTTAAGCATGTTATCCACCAAATTCTTATCTCTTTGTCCATGTTGTTAGCCTTATCAAACACATCATTACCTTGTTGGTACATAACAGAGTCATTGCGCATTTTATCCACAATATCCTCCAGCAAAGAAATTCTATCTTCCATACTTTTATGGTTAGTTTTCATCTGATTCATGTCATCCTAAATCCACTTATCCATATTGTAGCTATTCTCCACTTTGTTTCTAGCCATTTGTAGGAAGGTAAGAGAAGCCATCCTTTTAACATTGACCTCCTTCTCATGGAGCTCATCATTAAGGCTTATGTTTTCTTAATCATTCTTCACCTCACCTTTATCACTTAGGGTTTCATGGTTGTGCTCATCATTGACATCTTTAATATTTTCTTCATCAGGAATAGTGTTCTCTTCATCATTCTTCTGAGACACATCCATTTGTTCATCCACATTATGGGGGATATTACAATCTTGGTTCTTATCCTCCACCTCAACAGTTTTACCTTCTCTATTATGAATACTGATATTCTTATCCTCTGACTCCTTATTAGGATCCTGATTATCATGATCCTACTCCTTTTCCACCTCATTATTGGTAGTGATATCCTTGATGTGGGTGTCATTGCTATTATCAATTTCAGTCATGTTCTCTATATTCTGATCTTCCTCTTTCTGGCCTTTACCCTCCAACTGCTCAACTTTACAATTTTTATTATTATCTTCCTTTCCTGGGTTTAACATGAAACCCTCATCCTCAGAAGAGATGATATCCTTATCATCATCTATCTTCATGCCCTCAATATCATCATAGATAGATAAGGAGATATCAGGTTCAACAGGGCTATTACGACTTTTTTTATCTTTTGGCTTACTAGGGCTCTTACCAGTGGGTGAATTTGAGCTCTTCCTTTTGACATTCTCAATGCTCTTGGGGATAGGGTCAGGGATATGATCTTTTATATAATCCATTATCAAAAAAATCAGACCTTCATGAAGAATAAGGCACGACTTTGCCCTATGATCAATTATGCTCTGGTTGAGCAAGCTTAAAAGATAAAAAGGGAAACTAACCCTAATGTCATGATGAAAGTGATTTGCCAAGACAAAGTGATAGTTGTATACCTTAGAGAATCTATCTTCGAGGGTAAAATATTCCATGATAGCCCTAATCACAAATGCCCAAATGTGTTTAATATTAGACAGGTTAACGTAGTCCAGTTTGTTCTTCACCAGCATTGCCCTTTCCTCGTCTATTTTGGGGAATTTTTTCAAATGAATGTTATTTATAACTGTAGAGCCAAATATGTTTGGAGGTAGTTTGAATGTACAGACATTCAACTTTTAAACTTTGTATGCTCCTCCCAAATCATCAAATGTGAAGGGTGTAGATTAGGAAGTCATACAAGTATATGTCCACCTCGAAAGTTGGAAGCATAAACAATGTGGGCTCAACTTGTATTGATTGTTTCCCTCATTTGAATGACATTTACATAAGTTGGAATTCATACATAATGTTGGTCCACATTAGCTTAGTTTTCCCAGTGAGCTAGAGTAGTGGGATTCAGATGCTCCACACCTTTCACGAGAGAGAGGGGAGAGCTTCTTTTTCTAATTTTCATATTTCATGGAGGGATAAGATTTTATTTTTAACATAGTTTATTGTACATGGAGATAGTTCTATGAATTTATATTTGGCATTGGACGAAGAAAGGAGATATTTTTTAATCTTTGAATTTATTGATGTTTTCTTTGAATTACATTGATCTTTGAATCTTTGTAATTACTTTTGATGCTATTATGTTACATTAAGATGTGCATGTATTTAATTCTAAAATTTTGATTTCATATTAAATAAATTTGTCAAATCCAGTGAAAAATTTACTGGCGATTATTCATCAATTGGCAAATGTCGCATGTCGGCGAGCGGGGAATTGGCAAATATTTTTCATATATTAGATTCACCCTATCGCCTGACAATTATTAATATGTGGGTCCAATGCTCGGGCCCATTGCCCATCACTTTATTTAATTTTCTACTTTTCTTACACATTATCGCCAATGGAATCTAATTTTTGGTCCCCGTAAATTTTAAAAACTTGCCTATAATTTATATGCGACCCCAAATGGACGGCCTATATTTGCCAATAGTTTTATACATATATATTTATAGGCGGCCCCAAATTCATCTGGCATATTGTGGACGCGTGTCTCAACCTGACCCAAAATTGCCAACTTTATTAATCATACCTTCATATTGGACAACCCATAATCACCTCGCAAATAACAAAAGACGTGTTAAAATTATGTAGGCTTCACCAAATTTGTATACCTTGACCTAATAGCTCCCATCGAATTCACCAAATAAGGATAGTATAAAAAAATCTGATCGATAGAAAAGTTTAAGACTGTTGAGTGCAACTACATACTACATTGGTGAGTAGCGACTGCAATTTAATTTGAGGCAAAGGTAAGTGATACTTATTCTGAGACTGTAATTTTGAGTTCATTATTATTTAGTGGTAACTAGTTAGTGAACATTGGTGACCAGGGAGACCTCAGACATGATTTTAGGGCCAATAAATCTAGAATCATATTTATATATATTATAGTCTATTATCACCTCTTCAACAATTTAATATATTTTTTCACAGTGGAATTTGTTGGAGAATGGAGATGTCGAACAAGAATAAGGGTAAGGCTCCTGCAAGTGGGGAAATCCAAGAGAGGCCACCAAAATGTAGAACCTTATCATCTTACTTTGGTCATCATGTTGGAAATGTTTCTGTCCAAAATCGGGAAGTTGCTTAATCACAAGTAGATTTTGAAGATTCACAAGTTGAAACTACATGACATATTGAAGAAGTAGGTGAACCTGATATCTCAGATCATGATGAACTTGATGATTTTTAGTTAAATACCTAGAGTATCCATAATGATATAATCAACTTGGATGAGACTGAGAATGTCAGAGATGATGATGGGGTAGGGAAAAAGAAAAGAAAAAGAAATTCAAAGAAGGATAGGGAATCAAAAAATGATCAGAAGTGGGAGTTGTCAAGGAATTTTCAAATAGAATGGGTGTCAAAGTATCCATTCATTGAACTAGTGGACAATCCAATTAAAGGTCAGCCTCTGGTAGAATGCAGATGTAAGATTTGCACTAAGATAAATAAGAAGGAAAAGAAGTTGCAATTAAAAAATTGACACCATAGAGAAGCATATGGGTAAAGTTTACGAAAAGAAAACCATAGATGGAGTTGAAAAATCAGTGATAAGATGGAAAAAAAAAAAGGATGAATCTCTACATGTTAGAAATGCAGAATTATATGAATTTCAGCTGAATATACAAATGAAGCCTGCTCAAGTTAAAGGCTCTATTGAAGCTTGTTTTGGAAAAGCATTGGAAGTAGAACTAATGGGAAAAGTTGTTCAATTAAGTGTTGTTTTTAATATTTTGAGTAGAGGGCATCCTATGACACACTACCCATCATTAAGTGCTATATTACACTTTCTGAAAGTTCATAACTATCCTAACAGTCACTGGTCAGTAAATAGTGGATGGGAATGGGTAAGTTGTCTTGTCGATGTTGAAAAAGAGGATCTAAAGGAAAAAATTAAAGAGTCAAATTTTATTGCATTGTCTTTAAATGAGGTTATAGCAGTAGATAATACTTCATGGGTTTGCATGCATGTTTATATCTACTAACTGTTGCTAAAATAAAGGATATGCGATAGCTGAAAATCTATTTGAACTAGTAAAGAGATCTCTAATTGAATATGGAGGTATAAATGGCATGACGAATGCCAATCAGTAGGTGTGTGTTAGAGCGGATGGAGCTTCATTAATGCAAGGCCACAGGGGTGGTCTTTGCACAAAGATACAATCTTCTTGTGTGCCCTGTAGACGTCCAAAATTGTCCTTATATTAATTTAATTAATATTCCCATAACATTATAGTTAATTTTAATTAATTATATTTGTTATATTCTTCTATCTATTTAATTAAATTTATTTAATTAAATAT
>MU226024.1:433465-466503 GCA_018584345.1 Thuja plicata
TGTCTTTTCCCTTCTTGACAAGGGATTCAAAGGTGTCAGGTGAAGCCATTTTCATTTGGAAGGACATCTCAGAGATTAAATTCTTTGTGAAGATGTCGATCAAGTGACTATCAGGTATTTTCCATGGCATGTGATTCGCAATATGTCTCCATCATTGTAAGAAACTAGCAAAGGTTTCTCCATTCTTTTGTTTAGTATTGCACAAATCGCTAAGTGTTGCTTGATGCTTAATGTTATACGAATATTGTCCAAAAAAATTCTCTGCAAGGTTAGAGAAGGTAGAGATTGACCCATAAGGAAGGGTCATGAACCATTCCAAGGCTGCACCTCCAAGACTCCTAGTGAAAAGTCTTTTTAAATAATTCTTTTTATAGGCGACCTCTTGACATGCGATGTAAAATTCTTTGAGATGTTGTAGAGGACATGTTTCACCCTTGTATTTCTTGAATTTGGGCATCTCAAAATTTTGTGGGAATGGTTGCATTATGATAGATTTTTCAAATGGATAGGGACAAATTTCTTCAAAAGAAAACTCCTTCTTTCCCCCACTTTATAAACCTTGTACAATGCTTTTGAGCTCATTGAATTGTGGGGTGAAGTCTAGAGCATTCTGTGTGAAAAATGGGGGTACGTAACCTCCACCTCCAAATTGTGCAGCTGAAAAGCCCGTGGAGGTCATACCAATGGTAGGAGGAGGTATATATTGATAGGCTCATGATGTATTGTTTTCAGATGTTATTGTCCCCTTTGTTTGAAACAAAGATGAAGACAAAGACATGGAAACTTGCCCTATGTTGTTGACATTAGCACTTGCTCCTTGATTCATTGTCATTTGAGTGCTATTATGTGTAGTATTGTTTGGCAAAGCACTTATGATCTGTTGGATTTGTTTAGGTGTCAATTGGGGTATCGATGTAGTTGTTGATATAGGTGCTAATATTGGTACTGATGTGGGAGGTTCGCTAATAGGTCCTTTACCAGTGTCATGTGATGATGTAGCATTTGAAGTAAAAGCCATGGCTGTAGTAGCGGCAGCAGTAACTTTAGTGACATTTCTAGTAAGGAGTGTTTCATAAAAGTCAACAGGGACTGTGACACCGTTATGAATAAGATTTAACAATATCTCATCACTGTTATGCAAAATGGCCTTCTCAACCATTTCCAAATTATATGGGTCTCTAAGGAAGTCAATCACTTGGGTGGGTCTTTCTTCTTGGTCCACTAATTCCATTTCTTCGGCCACTTCTTTAGCTCGTACCCCACTTCCATGAAAGTATTGTGTGGTAAATAGGTTCTCCTTATGATTGACAGTGTTGAATGTTGTTTGCCTCATGTTTCTATCTTGGGATTGAGTGACAACCATACAATGGTAGAAGAATGAAAGACAAGGAGATGTAAGAGATGAAATGGAGCAAAGATCTTTGATTGGATTTGATTGGATTTGATTGATTATTTTGGATTAAGGATTGATTTGATTGATTGAATTGATTGATTGGATAATTGATTTAAAGGTTTTTGGAACAAAACATAAGCATGTTAAACCTTATGATGATACAAACATAAAGGATTTAAAGTAATACCTATTCTACTTGAAGATGGACTTGTGATCTCAAGCAAAATGGGACATCACTAAGGGATTTAAATTACTTGAGATGGATTGATGGTCTATAAGAAATGTTGTGTTTGTTTGAGGATGAAGGTCTATGATACTTTGATTAAGGTCTTTCAACCTAAAGATTTGATTTGATTTTGATCTTATGCTCCGAAGGAAGGATGATGATGGAGGAAATGGAAGAATGTTCCAGAAGCCAAGTGTTACCTAATCGTATTGCTCAATGGCGACAAAAGCTCTGTTGATTGAAAACTTGACCATGAAATTGCAAACTTTATTGTTGTAGATGATTTTGTCAAGTTTTTCACGATGTTCAATCCCTTGTTTAATGGATGTTGCAATGTGTTAGAATTCCTTGGATTTACAGGTGGTTTCTTTTTGCTCTCTATGGACTGGAGACATAGGAATTTTAACCTTCTTGTGCTTCTTAAAACTGGTCATGTCATGGAAAAATTGATTTTGGCCAAATGAATGAATGATCTAGGAAAAATGTTCTAGGGTCCTGTAGACGGTCAAATTTTGATTACCTTGGCCAATTTTGAATCTCACTATTTTGAAGCAGAGACGGCAGTCTCAGATGCAGCTAACGATCTTCACAGATGGTGATCTATGCAGACGGTGGATCCAGAGTGGAGACGGCTGACTATGACTAAGGCAATGTGTTGAAATTCTGGGTAGATTTATTATTTTCAGTCTAATTTTGGGAAAATTTGTTCAAATGGCAAGAACAGATTTTTATCACAAGCAAACCAGAAAAGTAACAGACACATGTCTCAAAAGAATCCAACAAGGGACAAAGCAACCTTGAGGGATATCATCAAATGTGACATTAGGGGATCTTGCTTCAACTTTGTAATATTTCATTTGTGTATGTTCAAGTGACTCTTTCAAGCCACTTATGTTTTTACTAGGCCTAGCACAACAAAGACAGTTTAAACAGTAGCTACCTTAGGAATTTGGCTTCGCATGAAATATTATAGGCCCATTGCTTGGTAGTCCTTCAGCTCACACAGCATGTCACCCCTGGAAGGGTGCCCGTGTTTTTTCTTTTTTCTAGGTATTGTTGTCGTGCTACGAAGATCTCTTTCGTAACACAATACCCTGGGACACATATGATGGGAATCTTGGGGGGAGAATCTTCCCTCCCCTTGCACTATAATAAGTCACCGTTTAGAGGTTAATCAGGTAGGCTACTAATTTATAGTTGCTAGCAAGTTTTCATGGCGTCCCCGCAATCAGTTTGTATGGCGTGAGACACTTAAGTCTCTAGTTCAACCATGCCAGTATGTTGAGGATATTCACTTAGTATGGACTACCATTGAACACGATCCACCCAAGCTTGAAGGGATAAAGAGGACCCTTGGGTCACACTTTATTTCTATATTGGCTGAAGGGATTACCATTTTGAGGTCATCCTCTAAAGGGGAAGCGCTCCCTCTAGACAGGCCTCTCTAGAAGCTTGATTAAGCTAAGCTTTCTCTTCACCCAAGATCCCTGAAGGTGAGGGGAGAGGATACAGCTATAATTTAATCATAGCATCACATATTTTAAGGGATCTAATCTAATGACAAAAAATCTCAAAAGAAGTGTTGAAAAATACTTCTTCAAACACACTAAAAAGAGTTCATTTCCCAAATTGAACCTAATTAAAGCAACTAAGTGTTTTCTACCTAAGAAAAAGATACAATAGTATGATTAAGCATGCAAGTTCAATTTGTATCCCACACAGGAAGAAGGAAAGCTTGAAAGGTGTGTTAATTTACTTTAAGTCACTCAAGAGTTATGAAGTTCATTCCCTTAAACACTCAAGATTGCGTAAGGTTCATTTTAAGCAACATTCATTCCAAGACAAGTGGTTAAGCATACAAGTCCATTTAGATAATTCCTCAAAAATCATTTATGGAACCTGCATGAAACTGGTTAGTAGTTTGGAACTTCAGATTTGCCAAAAACACAAAACTTAGGAAATAGTCGCAGATGGCGAATCATCACAAATGGTGATCTACGCAGACAGTGATCTATGCAGATGGTGATCTATAGAAATGGTGACAGACCTGCACAGACAGAAAAAGACAGCCAGTTAGATTTTATTAAAAACAAACAAACTTATTAAAACTGAAAAATAATATTTTATCAAATCATTCCAGCATTTAACCCTTAAAAAAGTTTGTTACTGTCAGAAACCTGAGAGTTAAAAATGTTGCAAATTGACAAAAAAAGTTTTTAAACCATAGTTTTATAAATTTTTTTTGCACAAGCGGAGACGGTAAAGTATCAGCGCAGATGAACAAATTTTGCAGATGACTGAGAAGCAGAGACGACAGTCTGCGGAAATGGCAACTCCAGAGTGGAGACGGGTCTGTGTTAGAATTTTCTGAACTGCAAAAAATCTGCAAGAAATGTTAGAAAACAAGGGACGTGGGTCCCATCAGGCATGCCAAAATATATGTGATAAAACCTAACCTATTGGGAGCACGCTCAGACATGCAAACATTAGAGATATATATCAAATAACTACATTAAACATGTCTAAAAGCATACTATTAAAAACAACAAGAGATCCATCACAACCACTAATGAGCCAAACAAGTGCACCCAAGCCTTGTTGATTTTCTCTTAGAGAGGTTTGTGGGTGTGCTCTCCTAACACAATATATAAACCCCACTATATAAACCCCCTGTAGATCCTACCCCTGTACATGTACATCAGGCATGATAGGTGGCTGCCTGCCTGCTAGTATTTTCACCTGCCCCCTCCGCCTCGGTACTACCACCCTAGGCCAAAATCTCCTCCCTCATCATCATCATCCCCCTGTCCTCCTCTATCTCCTTCGGCCCCTAACTGCTCATCCTCCTAAATGACCCCCAGCACTATCAGTCTCACGGGTCTGTGCGCAACCCACCACTGTGCATATGCAAGAACTACCCATGCATCCTTTAGTGACTCTTGAGCCCTGATCCAGGGGACCTTGATCATGCCCATGAATGATGCTCACGCTATCCGAGGATCTACACCCGTCCCCCATACACTCCCTACCTCTCGGGTAACCAATGGATGTGGAAACCCATCTCGTACTGCCTCCTGCACCTGGCCCATCTGCCTCCATACCTTGGATGGCATATATCATGATATCATATAAGCCATCATCCTAAATAGCCAGCAGTTAGTCTTCACAAACCTCATGTAGTATGAGTCGTAGAATCCATCCTTAGTATACCTATCCTGATATGGGGTCTCATGGCCCCAGGCCTCACATCCTGCATAGGGTCCCCACAGTATAGCCCCCATCTCATCTAGTCTCCTGTGCCAGTATCCCATAGAATCTGTGGCCTCGTAACTGATCAGTGGCTTGTACCTACAAACAAAGGGCTCATATGTCGCCCGGGTCTCCTGATGTCTAATCGGTCATGTGACCGCAATATGCTCCCATGCCCATACTAATAAGAGCATACATCCAGGACCTAGTGCCCTACCCTCGCAATAGGTGCACATATGGAGATCATAATATAGCTAGCCCAAGATGACGTATCCCCAGCAGTATTGGTCACTGTCCTCTACCATGTTGCTCAGCACTTGTGCCCAACCTATGGGGAACCCCTTGCCTGCATGATCAAGCATGAGACGTCCCCCTATCAACCCCACCAGATATTACATCTTAGGATAATGGAAAATGAACTTATTTCTATTGTCTTATGCATATCATCTTTGTTTAGCTTTTTGAATCGTCATCATAAATATAGTCTTGCATTTGCATTCATGGTGAAGGCTTGAGACAAGTTTTCAATACCTGTTTCTTGAGTTCTTCACTCATAGCAATCACTTAGTTTGCATTTTTCAATCAAATAGTGAGGTTTATATATTGTGTTGGGAAAGCACACCCACAAACCTCTCTAAGAGCAAATCAACAAGGCTTGGGTGCACTTGTTTGGCTCATCAGAGGTTGTGATGGATCTCTTGTTATTTTTAACAGTATGCTTTTAGACATGTTTAATGTAGTTATTTGATATATATCTCTAACATTTGCATGTTTGATTGTGCTCCCAACAGGTTAGGTTTTATCACATACACACCCTAAGTTACTCCCATTCACTACATGGTCCACAGAATGAATCTAGCTTTTGGATTTGTTAGAAAGCATGGTCCGGTACAAAAAATTAAAGTTTTAATCAAAGAGCTCTACCAATACTTCTATCAAAGTCTGAAATGATTGAGGGAATTTCAACACTTTGTCGAAGGACTAACCGATGAGAACAAGCTTCTAAAGGATAATGATACTAAATGGATCTCTTTGGATGGACCAGTGCATCGAGTGTTTTCACAATATCAATCGTTGCTTGGTCTAATGAACTCAAGTTGTGAAGAAGCAGGGCTGCCCAAATTTCCTTAGCTGCTATGAAGGTTAAGTAATGTAGAGACATGCTTAACCTTAGTAGGTCTCCTCCCCCTGCTAGAGGAAATGAGAAATATAATGAAAAAGGCCCAGCAAAGAGAAATTTATATTGCAAAATATGATGCACTTCATAAATTGACATGCATGACGCTAGATAATCTCTATCGATCATGTGATGATATAAAATTTTCCTGCTGGCTAAAAATCATAGATTTGGATAATCTTGACAAGTTTTTAAAGATCGGTGTAAATGGGGAATTATGTGTAGAAGTACGCAGAGTTGAGATACCAATGTACTAATATGCCAGGGTTGAGTCCGAGGAACCAGGAAGGAACAACAAGAAGTGATTAACAAGTGTTAAAAGGGAAGACTTTACCGGGATCATTGAGCCTGTAACTACTTCTATGAAGTGCATTTCCTATGATCTTTCCTCAAAGATTAGAGTAAGATTCCCTCCAGTCCAGCTACTTGAATCCATGTCTATTGTCTTTCCTTGATATTGGAGTATCAACAATTTGAAGGATTATCAAAATAAGCTACTAACTTTGATAGATCATTTTTGCAAAACCAAAGAGTTAAATGGAGTAACTCTAAATGGAATTTTAGGTTAATATCATTTGAGAGAACAATTAGGCCATTTTTCACAGACAATGAGGGAACAATATAATATTATGCAGAACCCCCATGAAGATGGATTGACAACAAGGCTTTATAAATATCTAGTTGAGAGTGAAATGTTGATTGATTTAATATCAGAATTTTTCAAGCTTGTTGATTTATGTCTGACCATGATATTGGGTTTGGTGGAGGATGAGAGATTTTTTAGTGCTTTGGGGTTCCTAAATTCAAAGCTAAGAAACAAACTAGACAAGAATTTGGAAAATTGCTTGAGGCTCTATACATCCAAGTATGAAGTTCATACTTTTCCTTACGACAGGGAACTGAAATTGTGGAGGAATAAATGTCAGAGAAGAGGGTTGGGAAACATTTCAAAGAAAAGTGGGAGTGCCAAAGACAATGATGTGACTATCGTTGACTCATGTACTGGTACTAGTAATGCTAGCATTGAACTTGAGTTAAGAAGAGATATGCAGAGTGCAGAAAACATATCAAAGAACCAAGGATGCTATGAAGTTGATGGCGATGAATCTGAGGATCCTGATAATGAGATGATGTGGCAACTTGAACCTGTCTAGAAGTAGAAGGTCTTAGGTACTTATTAAACTTTTTGTTGTAGTCTACTGTCAGTTTTTGTATCTCACCATCATTCATCAACCATGAATAATAGCATATTCCAATGTCAAAATTTGAAAAACATGAATGTGGTTGATAATCTCATGAATTCTACAATTAATAATGGTTTTATTTTGCATTATTCAGCTCATGTGGTACAATTCTTAAAGATTTTTTTTTATTTTTTTTTTAAACATAGCAATTCATATGATACAATTCTTAGAAATAGATATTCTCATTAATGTTTTTACAAATATGACACAATGTAACAATTCATTCATTAATAGTAGTAATAAGTAGAACACAACTCTGTGTGATTCTATTTGCAAAAGTTAATTGACAATGAATTATGACTCAAGGGTCAATACCCAATTTCAATTTCATTACCCTTAGCAAATGATGTTGAATTCCCTTTTATAGAAACAAGGGAGCAACAATATCTTCAGGTCGATTAGCTTAATGTGAAGTCTCAAAATCAAAATTAGTAAGAGTCAAGACCAGTAAACCATCTCTACAACTGTACATTTCTACATTTGACAGGTCAGGTTAGTAAATTAGCAATAGCATTATAGCATCTGCTACATTGATCCTATTAAAAAAACAAAGTTCAAACTTGTTACTTTTAACTCAATTCAAGCCAATAGATAAATAATATAGAGATGATTGAAACTGAAAGTACTTTCACATACTATTTTTGATTAGATGATTATGCTAGTTTGTTTAATAAGCTCCATTCTGCATCATTTGGAAGGTTAATATTTTTCAAGTTATAGTGGATGACCTACTACCTTGTCAGTCATTCATACTTGTTTGACTAACTTGAAATCAATGATCCTTCCAATACTGCATTCAAATTTTTCAATGGTTTGATGTAGTTTACAATACCTTTATGAGTTGTGTCCTGAGGAATCTTGCCTAAATTAGTCCTCATTGTCTCCTCCAACCTTTTTTTGTAAGCTTCTCTTACAACAAAATTGGTTAATGAGTTACTAGGACTAGGACTTTGAAAACCACGACCTATCATTTTGGTTGTTGTTTGATTCATCTTAGCGAGCTTTATCTCAAATAAGGCAAGATTTTCCTCTACTTCCTTTAGTTTCTGACATTTTTGTAAGAAAGAGGTTTCTTTTATTGATGCAAGAGCATGGTCATGAATTCCCTTTCTTGCCAAACACCTTTCACTGGTTGTGTTGATTTTATTCAAAATACGTTTTGCAATTTTCTCTCTCTAACAAAAAAATTTGTTCTTGTCAATGTGTTCTTTGAGATTCCCAAAAACATCTCTAAGACTTTCATTCAATTCAAACCAATCACACAACCTATCACTAATCACCTTTATTTTCCCATAAAGGTCTCTTTTTATTTGCTTGACTAAATTTTTCATTTGGTCATTCAAGTTGTTTTCGTAAGTTTTAATTGTCTTATTTGCCTTCTTTAGCTCTTCTTTCAATTCTGACAACTCATGTTCACTCTATTTTTTATTTTCTCTGCTTCCTCTGCCCACTGGTTTGCTTTCTCTTCCCACTATTTTTCTTTTACCCTCTCATCCTCCAATTATTTCTTTAATTTATTGTTTACTTGTGCCCCACTCTCCATGCTTTTGTATAAATTTAATGAAGAGGCTTTTTCATCCTCGATATTTTTATTACTCTCTTCCAATTTTTCCCTCACAAATTTTTTTTCTACCTCCATATGTTCTTGCTAACCAATTGCTTCTTTAGAGGATGAATTTTTTATCCTTTCCTCTAATTCTTTTCACCTGCTATTTGTTTCTTTCTCCTTTGCCTTTTCATTTTCCAGGTCTGCTTGTAAATTTTCTATTCTTCCCTGAAGCTTTCCATTCTCTCTCTCCAACTTCATCACTAAAATGTAGACAACTTGGTTGGTCATTTTTGACACATTTATCTTGTCCACATTTTTATTTTTTGATAAATCCATTTGGAGGGTGCTAACTTGAAATTCAGATGGATCTATCTGACTCTCTGATGGATTGTTATCTCTAGCTGGGGGCATAACAATCATGAACTCCATCATTTCTTTCTTTGGGCCATATGTGGGAAATAAGCTATTCGATGCAGGTTCTACATCATGAGCTACAACAACTGCATCCCTCTTCAATGTCTTAGTATTTTGTCTATTCCTATTTTTTGTTTGTTCAAAGTTAGTTACAAAATCATTGTAACAAAAATCAGGGTTTTCTAACACAATTGAATGTTTGAAAGGTGAAATAGAACTTGTTGTGATGTACGAGCTTCCACCTGTGGTTCTAATAATTGCACCATGAGGATTAGTAACAATAACACCCTGACCCATTACAAGTGTAGCATTTTGACTATTCGGAGGGTTTTTTCCTAAAGGTGTGGCAATTGTTGGACTCACAGTCAGACACCATTGGCATTGTTTTCATAACCTTTTTTCTTCTTTACATTGCCTTGATCTCTGGGATCCAGTGATTTTATGTCTAGTTGTAATGTCCTTTTCAGACCACTAGTACTACCCATGTCATCCCCACCAGTGGTAGTGGCACTTGATTTAGATTGAATTTGAGTGCTTGGAAAAGGTGGAACTAGATTTGAAGCTGGAACAAATGAAGGTGCAATGGTATGAGACTGAGTGTTACCTTTTTCTGATGAACTTCCAATTACTAGTGCCCTACCACATTTTTGTGGAGTAGGTGTGGCAATTGGATACCAATTCCCTTTTCCTATGGGACCCAAATCACCCCTACCTGGAAAACCCATTTTCTCTACCATCTTTGCCCCTTTGCCATATTTCTCTTTTGTGGACGCACTGACTCCAGTAGTAATTATCACAGAATCCCGCCCATCAAAATCAGTATCTTGATCATCATAATCACTAGGACGTGCTTGACTCAGATGCTCCGCATTCTTCAAATCACTAAATATGTTATCCTCATCTGCATGATAAAGATCTATAGAGGTCTTTTGCTCATCGAGATTATTTCTCATTTCCCAAAAATCTTTAATTATGGTTGCATTCCAATTATCATCTTTACATTGAAGTGCTATGTTGTTTGAAATAGCTTTTGTAGATGGTTGAGCAGCTTGCTAGTAGAAATTATAGGATTTCTTGTGCTGCACTTTTCCTTTCTGCTTGTGCAATGCAATAATTTGTGATGAAAATTCTTGTATTGAAATATTATTTTCAGCAGCATATTTCTCCATCTCTTTTTTGACCTCATCCCAGGACTCCATGTTTTTAAATTTTACTATCAATGGCATACTCTCATGTTGACATTTTCTTGCGGAGCTCCCATTCTCTCTAAGCTTTGTTCCAATTATGTTTAGTGGATCATATTGCCAGTGATTGTCAATAGCAAAGTGAAAATTTGAAGAAAAAAAATCCTCTACCACTTTGAATCCTCTTCTCTCAAATGTGAACCCTCCCAATGAGAAAGGCAAGGAAGGAAATGTCATTTTATTTTGATGACCATTGAAGATTGCATCTGTGCTCTCCATCTGCTAAACATATTCCAATGCAAATACCCTCTTTGAAACATGTATTGGAAGTTTGTAGGGTTCTACCACTGAACCGTAAAACCTTAACACAGTGTAGTCTTCCATGAAGTACCAGTCAGCCAATTGTATTTGACTTCTAAGTTGAATGCAATCTCTACAAGACACAGACAATCTAGGAAATGGAGTGCCTATAATTTTATGATACATTGGTGCCAAAAAGAAGTCTACAAAATTTTTATAGTTATTTCTGTTATCACTCATCCTTATCTGAGGTGTCCATTCATATATTGCATTTTGGACCTGAATTTGAAGCTTGTTTGTCTAAAATATTGCACGATGCTTTACTAAAAGAAGATAGCACAAGTATGTTGTGAACCTAAATGTCTTCTATGAACCTCTTTTAATCATTAGTAATTGTTCTTTCATGCAATGAATAGTGTGCTCAATAAAATTATATTTTACTGGTTCTTTTTCACAATGAATATGAAAAATCATTTCAATAATGTTGGCACCCACTTCTTTGTTACTATCTAATCCCAAACCAAATTCTAGCAAGGATATACTATCTTGAACCCATTGCACAAAAATATCATAATCATAAGGAGGCTTATGATATGGATCCAGACTAGAACTGCTTGTTATTCCTCTGATATACGAATCTTTCTATTTTGCATCTATTTTTTCATAACTCTCTGCCAGCTTTCCTAGGTCAATGTGCATGTTTGATTTTTGTGCTTCAAACCCTAGGTCCAATAGACTAGCAAATTCAATCTCTATTATCAACAAAATTTCCTCCTGAGTATTTTTATTGACAATTGATTTTCTATTTTCATCATAATTTTCGGTGCAGAGCATGACAATTTCTAGACAAGGAAATACTTGAGGTAACACCATGCGTGTTGGCCCAACAACCCATAGTGCAATTTTATTTGTCTTTGCCTTTAACGTGTTGTTAAATGGATAAAATTTTGAATCCTTCATTGGATCTTTCCACTTATTTTCAAGTGCAAATCTGATTTCCATGATTCCCTTATTTCCATGGATAACAAGATAAAAAATATCATGGAAATCATCAGTGAAACCTGGTGTTTTAACCAGTTTGTGGAAGTCTATTATCTTTTTTTCCTTTATTTTCCCTTTACTTGTACTCTTGGTATTTGTTTTTCCCATTGTGGACCATGGTATACTAGTATTATTATTTACTTGTACTAAAATTCAAAAATTTCTACACAGGTGCCGGCTACAATTTACAGGTGTGTTTGAAAATTCAACCCTAATTCTACGACTACAATCTAAACAGTAAACCTCTAGATTTGAAAAATTTAAAGGGCGGGATGTGGGTGTTCAGGATTTTACCTGGAAATTCAATTTGTGCAGACTGTGAGTGGGTAGAGAGCTGAGAGACTCTGTTACATTCCTTAATCCTCAACCTAGAAGTCATAACCCCTTTCTGAATCTCCAATATAGTATACTAGTAAGAACTAAAAAATATAAAAATTTAGGTTAAAATTGTACAATAGTGAGTAGTACTGAATTGTCACTCGTGACTCGTCGCTCCTGTTAACTTTTACTGTCACTCATGTTAACTTGTATTGCTTCTCTAGATATCTAAGGTCATTAGGAAATGTGTCAATTAATTGTTTGGTCTGCGATGAAATTGAGATTATTACTTATCAAATGTTAAGTTACTCTTTTACTCCAATTATGATTTTAATTAAACTTAGCTGAGTGTACACATGTCATGATTCCGGAATAGGTTTTCAAAAATAGGGTTTCTTTTCCCTTTTGTCCTGAAATACACTACACATCGTTGATCTATTCTCATCTGACGATCGCTTGTTTCTTTTAATCTTCCTTTATCTGTCGGTCTTTCGGTCGTCATTGAATGACACCGATTGAATGAGTGTACACATGTCATGATTTCAGAATAGGATTGCAAAAATGGAATTTATTTTCCCTTTCGGCCTAAAATACACCGTACATCATTGATCTATGCTCATCCAATGGTTGTTGGCAGTAACTATCATGTGTGGCGGGTCCCATTTATCTACTTTGAATTATATTTATCAGATGACATCGATTGTGTGAGTGGTCACGTGTCATGATTTTAAAATAGGATTGCAAAAATGGGATTTCTTTTCCCTTTCAAACTGAAATATGTCATACGTCGTTGATCTCTGGTCATCCAACGGTCGCCATAAATACAGTTAAACGTAACACCATACACCAAAAATTTATTAAATTTAAATAAGACTAAATATTGAAACTGTCTAATATAAAAATAACTAAATAAAATATTGCAATCACAGATAACTATCTAATTATTTATTAATTTATTACTAACCATAGTTTATAAAATTCTTTAAACTTTTACAATTCCACATTTGCAGTCGCACACATGACACATAATGATAATTACATTTGTCATTGACATGGAAAAATTAAGTTATTACTCTTAAATAAATCACACACATACATTAAACATTGTTACAATTTTTGGTTCATATTATATATCACAGATTCACACATCGATTTGGCAATGTGAATGGGCATATAATTTATTATTTATTATTTATCAAAAGTAAAGTCTCTAGATTTATTTACAAAATTGCAATTAAACAATATTACGCAGATAATCTATGATCTCACACACTGATACGTGTCTCATTTCTGGAGGAAGATAGAAAAATTACAATAATTATTAAGAGTCGAATAGAAAAAATTTCATTAATTATTTTGAAAATTTACATCACTAATAGTATAATATACTTTATAATTATAGATTTTAAATTTAGACTATAGTCGCACCATAAACCCCTACAAAATGGAAAGTATCCAAATAGTTACAAAATTTGTTGCCACAAGGGCACTGGTTGATCATATAAGAAAAAAAAAATGTGAAAACCCATTTCAAGAACATAAACACTAAGGGTCTTCATCTTTATTCCTGTCTGAGAAGAATTCTCTGTGGAGGATAATCTCCTCGAATTCATCGAGCCAGGTGTAGTCCGTCTCCTCGAAGTCATCAAGGTGAAACCACTTCTGCAGGAAGTCCCTCCCCAGTCACGCCCACTTCCAATGTCGCATCAACTACCTTTCATTAAGGTTCAGTGGGAAGGGTTTCCTTTCCACATTGCTACCTCACTGGATAAGCTTTTCAATTTCATCAGCCCAAGGGATACCCAACTTTGATTCTATGAAGACAACGACTTGGACATCGTCGACCAGAAATTGATCCCTGAAAACATTCTACAGTAGCATAAGCATGTCTACCTTCTCTCCTCTAAGGTAGAGAAGAGATGCCGGGAAGCAGGACGTAATGTCCGTGCTAACGCAATATCTCTTCTCGTTGTGAATGAACTCATGGCCGAGTACAATCAACACAACATTGTTAATGAAAGAGCCGACTTCCTTGCAAACAGAAGTGAGTACTTTGTCTGGTATCCTACCCAAAAAGGGATTTTTCTCATCAGTGGATGTAGTTCTCAACCTAATTGGTGTGTCCATCTCTGCCTAAAATAAAAACCTAAATCTTCAAACTACACACAGAAAATTGAAATTTTACGAATCTAGATAATCACAGATCTAAAAACTTAAAACCAGAGGGCCAAGGTTGAAAGGAAAAAGAAAATTGAAATTGATGAAGAAGAAAGAAAGAATGTCTATTAATATCCCTATTCCATATATTCCATATCTTTAGGTAAATCATTCCCATTAATGCAGGAGTGTGGGAAATTACTAATATAGTCAGTGGCCACTATACTAATAACTACAGTTTGTACTAGTACAATTTTGGAAACCATGAAAATTCCCTAATGGCTAAAGAATTTCATTGTCACTCTCACAAGACATTCATTTCTTGAAATTTATCATGCCAATCTTGCGACGTGTATCCATTCTGCAGACTTCTTTCAAAAATCAGTTTCTTTTGAGAAACTGTGCCCGAGATAAAACTCTAGCCATTTATCTACGATCAATCAATGGTCTCGATTAATACATTTACAATTAAGGGCTCAAAAAAAATAGGTTTAAGGTATGTTTTGTCAGTATCAATGCTCATAGTTGATAGTACAATGTACATACCACATGTAGTTGCCAAATGTACATATCACTTGCAGTTGCCAGTGACGGCAGACAACTCCGCTACCAAAGAGGCGATATTAACTCAACGTGACTGGGAGTTCAGAAATTGTAATTATTAGATGTTTTATGAATTTCCATTTGGCATTTGTTAATTTTAGATTTTAGTTTTACTTTAAATTTTAAAGAATAACTACTTTAAAATTTTACAATTCGGCAGTCGCACAGTCACACATGTGACATGATACATGCAAAAGTTAAGTAATATTAAGTTATTACTGCTAAATAAATAACATATTCTCATACATTAAAAATTTAACATTTGATTGGTTCATTTTCAATGTCACAAATTATAAAATCACATATGTCACACATACATATTTTACAATTAAATACATAAAAACAAATTGAAATGAAGTTGCAAACTTTTCATTAATATTTTCTATAAATTTACAATATTCAGAATTTCGGACTTGGAGACTTGAAGTCCCTACAAAACTTTAAAGACAAAACCTACTATAGTGAAAATTTCAAAATTTCAGGCGGAGGCCATAGGGACACAACACTAAGGATTTTCCCCTCCATCTAAGTAGAAATTTTTAGAGACGATAAGCTCTGTGAATTCATACAACCATTTGTAGTCCACCAAGTCATCCAACATAAACCATTTGCGAAGAAAATCCCTACCAATATGCGCTTATTTCCTATGGCGCATCAACTGCTGAACATCCAGGTTCAAACGAAAAGGTTGAATAGCCACATATTCGTCTAACTCGAAAAGCTTGCGTAAATCACTTTCCCAAGATATCCCCACCCCTGATTATGCATAAACATCAACCTCAACAATGTCACCCAGGAATTTATGTTTGAATAACTTCCTTAACAGAAGGAGCATATCCACCTTCTCTACCCGAGGTCCAAAAGAGATGCCAAAAAATGGGACGTAATGTCCATGTTAACTTGGTACCTATCGACATTTTCCAAAAATTCACAACCCAGCACCATCCTCACAGCCTCATTTGTTAAGGCTCCAAACTCCTTGCAAACTGACTCAAGGGTTTGGTTTGAGACCGGGCCCAAAAAGGCCTTCAGTTCCTCCACAGATGTGCTTATCAAATGGATAGGAGTGTCCATCTTCAAAAAACAACTACCACAATATCTAAAATTATACAACCTAAAAACCTAAACCAAAGGCAATCTTTCAAGCACTAGCAAAGGCAGACCCAAACCAAAGGAGAATTGAAGAAGAAGGAAGCGTAGATCATCTATAAATAGCTCTTAATTCTTTCTCTAACCTAATTAATTCATTTGTCCTTCAAGATTCTGTAAATATTTCATATTAAAAGCACAGTCGTTCATATTAAAATTACGACTGTGTGAAATTAGAAATAGCCAGATTTAGTGTCACTGATAAAACATTTCTTTTATTAACGACAACTGTGATACATTATCAACCGTCCACCTAAACAGATGTAAGACTTGATACGTGTAAATAATAATGTCATTACATGATGTTGCATTAATTAGATAATAGTTATGGTGTAGGTTAATTTGATACATGTAAATAATAATGTCATTACATGATGTTGCATTAATTAGATAATAGTTATGGTGCAGGTTAATTTGATACGTGTCATCATTCCAGTGAATTCCTGGAGAACTCTGTTTCCTTCAAGAAATTGGGCTGAAATTAAACTTTAGCCATTGATCTAGGATCATCAAACGGTCTCAAATAAGACATTTAACATTATAAAATGATGGATGTTACTGTTAGGTTGTGTGTCGATGTAAATTTTTGTGCTTATGGATACCAACATGTGTTTAATCTACAAACAAGTTATTAGTTGGCATTGGCCCACATGACACATTGACAAGTCCCATCTTTTGAAAATGGCCAATAAAATATTTGTTTTTCCCATACTTAACGATAGATTAGCCAAAAAAAAAAAATCAAAAGGCACATAAAATTCGCCAGCACAAATTTTTTTTTTCCCTTCAACAAAAAATCATTCGCCTCATATATTATAATGTATTTACTTTATTAGAAAAAAATTCGCCTCACACAATATATATTTTCCCCCACATTAATGTATTATTCGCCAGGATTTTATGGAAATTTCATTGCGGAGGGAAAAAATCGCCTTCACCTTTATATTATTTTCATAATTTAGAAAAAAAAATTGCCATCATCAAGAAAACATTTCCCCTAAATTAATGTACGATTCGCTAGGATTTTACACTTTTTCCTAGGAGGGGGTTTCTTAAAGTTATCCCTGGTCAAATCTGTCGAAAAGGGTTGCACTTTTTCTTTATTTAATTATCATCTATGAGTGTAAGGGAAGTGGGCTTCGTATCATTTTCTTGCATTAACCTTAATGTTGTATTCAAATCTCGTTGCATTTAATTGCATGATTATGGATATATGTAATCACCTAAAATTGCTTTCTCATGAAAAGTGTATCAGTGTTTCATTCATTTCATATATTTTAAGAGGGAGTTGTACATCTCGATTTTCAAAGGAAATTTATCAATTCTATGATAACTTCTCCAACTGTTAGTAACATTTGTTCTTATTTTTGGGCATTTGGAGTCATTGCATGTATTTATTTTTGAAGGAAAAATCTGTTCACTAACATTATTATATTGAACCTTTGTATCATCCTTGATATCATGCATTTTCTTGGCATGTTTGTTAGCCACTCCTTGCTTGTGTGTGTGCCTTGTGTTTGTGGTCGGGTTACTATCTTTGTGAGCATAGTGGGCTGATCCTAAGGGTTTCACATTATAGGGTGGCATTGCACTTTACCACTTTTGGGGATCGGTGTACAGGTGGTGGACTTCTTCCTATGATAGAGTCCTGAGCATAATGTGCTCAATTATATCCTTATGCATTTCTATTTCAATGAGTTTACACTATGTATTGATATGATCGGTAGATTAGATTTGATTTAATATATATAGATGTATGAAGTGATTATTGCCTCAATTTATGCTATCTAGTACTCCCTAGTGTGGATCTAGTTGTTTACTAGCCATATATTGGGGTCAACTTAGGATTTTTTATTTTGTTCCTTAAAAATTTTTACCAAATTTCTAGATCAGCACCTATGCCTAATTTAGCACCTCTACATGTTGGAGTGGCGCATGCAACCCACTAGACTGAGACTTTTTGTGTCTCTTTCTTTACTAGTGCAGAATTGGTATTTATGTGAATCTGTGTCGGCATCTCAATCTGTGCCTTTGCCTACTTTCACATTTGCATCTAGTTTGTCTTTCCAATCAAATTTTAAATCCGAATGAGTTATTTTATGTTCTTGGGGTTTCTTCCTGATGCTTCTTGGTTTGTTTGTTTAGGTTAGCTGGCAATTAACATGTATGTTTAACCATATTAGGAAAATTTACTTTGGAGTTAAAATGAGCATCGGTTATATGGATTTTGAGGATGGATTAGTCTCCTCTTGTTTAGCCATGGATTCTTTCTATCTTAGCCTCTTGTGATTCTTGTGCGTTGTCTGAATCCTTGTAGGTAAATCTTTTGAACATGTGTTCTCCATTCTGAGCATATGATTTGGTTGTCTTGGAACCTTTGGAAGTGCTTGTTAATTCTTCCACTTGTACACAATTTCCTAACGATCATGGTGTATTATCTTTCATGTTTATGTATTACATATTCTTTATGGCTATGTGATGCGCATAGCTACATGATATTTAGTCCATGTTTTAGAAGAAAAAAATTGTTAAGTGCATATTTAGCCCTATGTTCCATGGGTTCCTTGACTCGACATTCAATCTAGTATCCAAGCCCATGTTCATATGTTGGGATCTCTTGGTATATATTTCTCGCATGGTTAATGTTGTTGGCATGTGAATGCATGTGTGTAGTGTACCTAGTAGTGGTATATTGTTGATTGGGTGCCCAAGTGTGTAATTCTTGAGTGTTTGGAGGAACTGACCCAAGTAGCATGTGGTGGAGGAAGAGTACCTCCTATATCTTTGCACATTTAAGGGATGGATGATATCCTATGTGTGAAACTCTTCAAAGCACTTTAGACCATATCATTGGTGTGTTGCTCTTCATTTTTTTATTATTTGGCAAACCTTGTATGTTCCGAGTGTGTGAATGCCTTGGAAACTATGGTTATGTTTTCATGTTTATAGCATGATAGCTGATATATGTTTGTTGATTCTTGGTTGTTTTGAATGTTGAGTATCTTTGAGTGACTTATTTGCTTATGTGACCATCCTTGAGCTAAGTGACTTATTGGTGTCCATGCTCATTCATGATTGCCTATTGATTGACTCCTAATGGAGTGTGGTGCACTATATTATAGTGATTATTTCAATAATGTGAGGGTAATTGAAATGATTCTTGTTTTACATGCATTCACATCTTATTTCTTGCATTGTTATACATTCCTCTTGTAGATTTATAGTTATACACCATTGCATTCAAAAGGAGAATATTCATTAGAAAAGAATAGAAAAATTTCATGTGTATTAGATAATTTGGGTTAAGCACTTATGTCCCCAAATTGCATGGTTTCTTAGATCTCTTGAATATTCTTGTGTCTTCTTGTTGTGTGGCATTGTATTAAAATTGCATCGAAAGCAACGATGAAACTATATTGATCTTACTTCGTTCATGTATCTATGTTTGTGGTGTACTTAAACCATCTCCTAAGTGAACCATGCATAATTAAATACTTGCATTACATGGAAAGTATAAAGATATTTGAATTGAGAAGGAATTTTCAACATTTAATAGTGTTTCAAGTGATGCATATTGTTAAAATCCTAGATTATTCTCTGCCTAATGTGTCTGGGTATGTTCCCAAATGTTGTTGGGATGTTGTATTCCCTAGTATCATGTGACTGTTACTCCCTCTTATGTGACTGATATTAGTCACAATGTTTTGTGAATGTGTTTCTTGATTGGTGATTTATTTTACTTTCTTGGTGGATTATTCTACGTGTTGTGTGCGCTAGCATGAAATTTTTGTTATTTCTTATGCCTAGAATAGTCACAAAAACTTCTCTATCTATCTCTTTGTGAATTTCGTCAAGCTTGATTTATATCTAAAATTGCATGCATTGTTGGGATTTACTATTGGAATTGATGATTTCTCATTTAGGTTTTACCTTTTTAGTTTCTTGGTGACTATTCTGAATGTTTGGCATTGTTGGTCTATTTGTGTAAACTATGATTATATCATGTTCAATGTGGACTGTTGATAGTTTGTGTGGGGGAGAATATCACAAAGAACATACCATATTTTGTTTGTTATTAATTATAAAGATGGTATTTAGAATGTCCTTTTATTTAAATTATGATAAAATCTTATGTTGTGCATGAAAAGAAGTGTTAGTTGTTAATGAGATTTATGTGGGTTTGTATTAATTTAATTTTAAGATGCACTAATTTGTAAATCCTCCTTGGTAAGGATGTTAGTAACTACATTATGTAATTGGTGAGTAAATGTGTACCATATTTAATGAGATTAGAAATTGCATGACCTTTACATAAACTATTAAAATGAATGCATGATTTCAGATAAACCTCATTATGAGCATTAATTAAAATCATGTTATAAATATTGTTTTTATATTAATGTCAATGCTTATCTTATGTGGTATTGATTGAGCTAGAATACTTGCATTAGATCTTTGGCGTGTGTGTGCTTATAGTGATTCTAGTTGCTCCCATGCATGTGAAATTGAGACTCTGATTGTTCTCTTGCTTGGCATTTCTTAATTTGGATGGTTGGGTGTGACTTAGTCCACCTATGAGATTTAACCCTGATTGTGGGTCTTGAGACCATACCTTGCCTTTGTGCTTGTCTCTTTTAGAGTGATTATGGAGGTGTTTGATACACCTTTCTTTTTTTAATTATTTCTAGTGAGTTTTCATTGGGGGCATTTTTGTTGTTGCTCCCCAACCCCTCTTTCAATTGGAATGATGTGGGGATAGAGAGGCTCTCTCTCTCTCTCTCTCTCTCTCTCTCTCTCTCTCTCTCTCTCTCTCTCTCTCTCTCTTTGTGTGTGTGTGTGTGTGTGTGTTTTATTATAGCAGTTATGTTATTCCTCTTTTTGCAAGACTCCATGTGGGAGATTGGGTTTCTAGAGGATTGTTGGTGGTGTTTTATTCCTAGCTTTAGGCTAGAGGGACCTGATATTTATGGGTGTATTTTACCATCCTAATCTTGGATATGAATTTGAGTGTATGATGATTCTCACCATTTTGATTCATCAATTCCTTTTAGAAGGTGAGATAGTGGCCTAGTTGGGTTGAGTAACCCTTGTCTCAGCTAAAGTTGAGCTCTCAATATCAGAGAACCATATTGTTATGTTTGGTGTTTACTCAACAATTGTTCAACCCTTCTTATAGAAGGAGTGTTTTGTCCAGCCTCCATAGTGTGATTACCCTTGGTTTCTAGAGGAAATTTTTTGAAATTTTACCTCTCAGTATCCCTGAGTTGGATGTAATATCCCTTGTAAAAGTGTATTTTTGTAGAGAATCCTTTCCTTTTTGGATTCTTAAGTGAGTAATTAAGACTCTAGTTGGATTAAATCATGCTCTAGGTTAGCATGGTACTTCTTTTCAATCTCTTGGAATGATCTTTTTCTTGTTCTTGAGCTGTTGGATTGAGGAAACCCAAGAGGGCATTGTTTTTTATTTTGATGCCTTATGATGAGATAGAGTGGCAAGTGAACTATACCTCTTTTGGAAGAGATCATGGCTAGATGTGTCTTTCCTAGAATGTATTGTGATTCCCTTGTGGGACTTTGAGAGTTATTGATTCTCTTTTCTACACATGATTCATCTTTTAAAAATTTACATAGATGGATGGTAAGGAATTAATGTGGTTTGGTTAGACTTGTGGAGGTGTTGTATGGCTATTCTTGAAATTGACTTTGGTTTTGGAACTCGCACTTGGTGTACTTCATTGTATGACTTGCAAGATTCCAGGAGTAAGTAGGTAGTATTAGTGCCTCTCCCATTTTATTTCTTCATGACATCTTAATGGATGTGGCTTTGACCTTATGTCAGTTGGTTCTTTTGTATAGTTGGATGAGATCTCTTATGATGCCTTTTTTGGATTTGGATGTTCTTGTGGCTTTATGTGATAGGGAGAGCTCACCTTATGCCTGAGTGGATATATGTTGGTTTTATGTGATCATGTTTGACCCATGAGAGGTTGTTACCTATGAGGTGATTTGACTTGTGTCGTAGTATCACTAATCCACTTATGCCCTTATGCCTAGTTGTCAGAACCATTTTTTGTGGCTTATTTCATTCCTGATTTGGATGCTTGACTTTCTGAGGCTATGATTGTATCTAGTTTGTTTGATTTATGAGACATTATTTATTATATGTCTTATGATGTGATTTGATGGTTTCACTAATGTATGTGTTGGAAAGATTGCTACAATGTAGATAATTGTTATTTTTTCATTGATGTCAAACCTTAACTAGTGAGACTATCATTGTATGTTTGAGTACCTTGTCCATTGATTGATGAAGATTTGAAAAGAATGGGATAACAAGAAGACCAAGGAAATTGTTGAGTTATGAGTATACACTAGGGTACTTGATCATTTGGCACTTTGGAAAAGTGATACGTTGTTTATCAAACACTGATAGTTCACTAGAAGGTCAATACCGAGCAAACCAAAGTCGATGACAAGCAAAATGTAATTCGATGCCAAGAAAAGCAAAGATGATGCCAAGCAAAGAAAAGATGATGTCGAGTGCTAGTGAAATGCTGAGGGAGACAGTGAAATTTCGAGCATCAGTATTTTGTTTATTGATGAGAGTTGAGATCTATGGCCGACATAATTAATTTTATTGGGATATACATTATTAATTAAGATTGGTCCATATTCATTTAATGTATGGGAAACTGTTATTAGTGCATGGATTCAATGGTTAATTAATGACTGCATTGGATAAATAAATTAAATGTAAAGATGGAAAGATCTGTTGGATGTGACCTAACCTAAGATCTATGATCTTGGTTAAGCGGCAAAAGATTTATCTGACCTAGATGAAGAGGTATAATATAACCTACTATGGTTATTGTTATGTATCTGAATGAAAGGAGAAGTTGAATGCAAAGTGTTGCATGGTTAATTGACTAATTGGAAAGACCTAAGAAGAGAAGGCTGAACAGAGAAGCAGAGAGAGATTGCTTAATGGATTTCCAAGTAGATTTGAAGTTTGAGATGGGAATGGAGGCCACTTAGTGAATTAGCATTAGAGTTGAAACTGGATCTGGATTTGCAAAGCAAGTTGTATGAATCAGATCACACCTACTGATTAATTTCTAACCATTGTATCAGTTAAAATCCTTTAACCAAGTTTACCTAACAGTCATTGTATAAATCCTTTGAACAAGGTGACATTCAGATTGGAATGTTCTAAGTCCTCTAACAAGGCCACTCCTAACAGGGTGATTAAATCATTTAACCAGGTCACATTTGACAGTGTGTTTTGTAACCTTTAACAAGGTTGGCTCCTCACAGGGCATTACTTTAGAAGAGTAAAATTTTGGTAGCATGTTACTGGTGGTTTTTCCCATATTGAGTTTCCACGTTAAATCATGGTGTCAAAATGTGTGAATGTTATTATTGTGTTTTACTGCTAAGTTTCTGCAAGCTTATTTCATTAGTACAGTAAACTGCACACTTTTATTATTTATTGTTGCCGGATAGATCTAAGTTGTTGAAGTTGATTTAAATTTTTATATGGGCACATCTAGACCTGAGGATAACTGATTCACCCCCCCCCCTCTCAGTTATTCTGAATTCATATTAACTGTATGTTCTGGTGATTACCTGATTATGGTTGACCTTATCATGTTTAGATGTTATCTAGATCAGGGATCATTATATGATGTGATATTCTATGATTATCCATGTGATGTGATTAGAGGTTGCATTATGTGATGAGTTTAATTCTCATGCATTATTTTATTTATAATTTTATTTTTGATGTAAATATTATACTATCCTTTCATTACTATTTTGATCATATTTGCATGATGATGCTTTACGGTGATTATAATTTCTATTATATTGTGCCTTATATGTTTGTTTGTTTTTTGGCAAAAGTGGCAAGCCACATAATATATTTATATATAATAACTGGTTCAAGAGCTCTTGGAGGAAAGAACCAGAAAGAAAACCTCCAATCCTAGCTCAAAAATTATAATATATGTTAAATTCCACCCTAAAAATCTAACCCCCATAAAACCTATGCATTCAAAAAATTCTACTATCCCATGTTATATAAAGATTTATAGTTAAAATTGGGCACCAAAGGATGCCCATATGCTACACTTACAATTCCCAAATTAAAAAATTAATTTAACTATAACCAGTATTATAAATTCTGAGGCAATGCAAGACATGTGGGGTAACATCTCACTCTGAAGTTTGGTGTCCCTATCTTCAACTGTCATACACATACAACAAACCACCTTTGACTGATACCATGACTCTGTGAGTGTAGAATGAAATAAAAACTCTAAGCAATAACTGCTACCTGAGTAGGTACTTATAAATGGTATTATTGTTGAGCCCTAATATCACCTTGCAAAATAGAACATAATTCCCAAAATATCCCTTTTGTCATTGTGTACGAATACTGAATAGGAAATATTTTGTGACTCATATGCACATACCCATATCACCAAAAATCCTAAGAATATATATGATCATAGGAAGTTGGAAATTACAGCGAGCTACAAGATAATTCAAAATTGGAGAACACACAAAAACCTATCATTCCTCCATTGGTTGAATATCCAAATCAGATTCCTCATTTGAAATGCATATATTTTCAATTAAAGAGACAATGGGAATGACCGAATTTACTTGTGGAGAATCTGGAATCTCTGGATTGTTGGATTCCTGATTAGGAGAGCCTAATTGACTCGAGTTACCATGAAGCCATATATTATCCGTTGTAAAAAATTGTACAGGAAACCTAGGAGGAACGTACTCATTCCCTAGGACCTCCAGTATTGCATGGACCTTGGCATAAATCCTCCTAATTTCAGAATCCAAAGCTCTCCCCACCTTCCTAATCACTTGCTAGAATGGAAGCATACTCTATTAATCAAGGGATCATTTAATGCTATCACAGATGATTATTTACTCTTCCTTTCTCTAGAGAGATAATGTCTAGGAAATAACCCACCAATATTTACTTGTCCTTTCCACAAATCATACTTTTGAACCACTTTAAAAAAAAATTTACCCAGTGTGTATTGACATTTTTCTCCATAATACTCTGTAAGATTCCCCATGATTATATGATGTTCGACCCATTTGACATAAATAGAGCGACTAGTTTTGAGGAGAATATGATTCTCTTATCCTGTGGATATAGAATTTCATTACCAAAGATTCTCTTAAAGCTTCATTTACAGTGATGAAAATGAATGTTGAAACCATAACCAATCTGCTCATTATTAATGTGATCTTTAAATGGCATCCCACACTCCTCAACTTTCAGATTAACCCTATAATTTTGTGGTCTATACTCCAATGTTGGAACCAACACCTGAAATTGTAGCTCACCTTGCTCGGAAGACAAAGATGATGAGCACTGCATCTACAAGTTAAACTTAATCCACCATTGATTTTGATATAAATACCATGGATACTGTAGAAATTAAATCCATAAAAACCTGACAGTAATCATATTCAGAGCACAAATATTAAATATCACTTTTCATCATAATGCCAACCTACATAAGTTGAACATTTCACGTGTGCAAGATAAGGGAGTGTGTTTTCCTTTCTCAAGCAATTGTCCTTGATATAATGAATCTAAGTGAAACTTTTAATCGCACAGATACATATGATCAAAAAATATGTAGCCTCTAACTTTCGTGGATGACCGAGCAATGATGTGCTAATATTTCTATATCCAAATTTAAATTGAATTTGTTCCTTACTAACGATCTCTGCTAATTTTGGCAGTTCAACTATGAACCCCAAAAATATATGAGTCTAGATTTTTATTATCACGCCCCATATTGGCTAAAAGATCTGTGGCTTTATTACCTTCTCTATAATTATGTGAGATAAGGTAATCATTCTTGTATTCGAATACTGCTCAGATTTGCTTAAAAATATATTCAATTCTCCAATTTAAAGATAATTTTCTATTAAGGTAACAACAAGTTTTGAAGGGACCTCGAAACCTTTTACAAACAAATTTTGAGGGGGGTCTAGAACCCCACTAAAAGGAAGCACTTATTTTTAGAAAGCATTTAAAACTAGAAGCCCAAATCTAGTACACAATTAACAACTAAAAAAGGTTAAACAGTAATATCCTAGCTGCCCAGAAACCATAGAGAGAGACCAAAGCATCACATCATAAAGAAATTGTTGGGATTTTACAGCTCCCCAAATACATATCTAGGGTTTTTTCATGGAACCCAAAATCCACAGGATCAAACAAGAGACCCCCATAGGGAAAACCAGCTCCAAAACCTTCTATAAGCCTTAATAAAAAAATTCAATCTCCAAGATGGGCCCTTGAAAATTGTCAGCATCCATTTGTTGACTCCTACTAGCTACCAACCAAAAATGAATATTAATAAACATAACAATAGGGTTAAGAAAGACTCCTCCCTACTCAACAAAGGGAGTAGTTCTAAAACCCACAACCAAGAGAGCTTGCATCTAGTGAGTAGCGCTCTTACCACCAGCAATCGCAACCCATTTAGCATTAGACCTGGGAGGAGAAAGACCCCAAAATGACAGGCCATCCAACACCAAAGATTTCCCCCTGGCACCATGATGGCACCACAACACAGCCCACTTAACCTCAATGAGATTAGGGCCATCCCCCAACCAGATCCTTCCTTGCATCATGTGGCTAAATGAGAGAGAAGACCTTCTGCAACCACAAAAAACATCCACCCAGCCACCACAGTCCACCTCCATAGTATATGCCTCCATTTTAGAAGGATCTTCCACCTCAATAGGAATTAGGGAAGAAAGGAGTAGAAGCAGAAAGGATCTCCACCACCAAAGAGCCACAAAATAAGACCCCGCCTCAATAGGGGTATACTTTGCCTCTATAGGAGTATAGAAAGGAGGAAGAAGATCAGGAAAAAAACCACCAAAAGAGTGGAATCCAGTCTACATTCCCAAAAAGATAGAACACCCAGAAACATGGGAATAATTAAATCAAAGGAACTAGACCTTGAAGAATAGGAGTAGGCAAATCCAACCCCAACCAAATCCATCCTAGCAGATTTATCTACCTTAGACACTTCCTTACAACATCTTGGACCATCAGACGGTCGACTGAGCATAACAGAGCTTCTAGAAAGAAGAAACCCTTCAACAAAAATTATGCTCTCTACATCAAGAGGCAGGTTGCTCCAAGGCTGAAAACTTGAAAAACCAGAAGTATAAATGCTTGAGCTCCCCACTGCCCTGATCGTCTGATAGGAACAATCCAAAGTGACGACCCCAGGATTCACAACCCTCAAAATATAAGAAAGGGCACATAGGCTGCCCCTAGAATCTTTCCCCCCAGCAACTTTGGTGTATACAACACACACCACATGCATGGGCCTACAATAGTCATAGCCTCCATTTTCCCCTCTGTGAAGAAACAGGGACCACTAAATCCCCCAACCACAAAAGGTGATGACACAAGAAACTTTCTCTTCCCCCCAAAGCCAATGACGCAGTCCACAACTGCTTCCCCTTTGTAGGTAATTTCTTCCTTCCTCCCCATCATCTTCATCTCCATCTGGTCCCACTACAACATTTGGGGTCAAATTTAAACACCAATTTGTAATTGCACTACCATTTGTGTGTGATTTTTGTGTTTTTTTTTCCAAGTGCCCTCGATGCTGTCATAATAGCGACGGTGCTGTCATAATTTTGACACCCACGTGATTATAAACAAAAATAAATAAGAAAAAGAAAGGCTCATTTCTAATTTTTTTGATTGAGTTGCATGCACGAAGAGTACCCTACTGTGGTAGATCGAGCTGCGTGTGCGAAGAGTGCCCTAACTATGGTAGATTGAGCTGCGTGCACAAAGAGGGCTCTTCTGTTGTGAAGCTTGAGCTCGATTTGGAAGCTTGGCATATGGAAGTCATGACTTGAGGTAGGCATTCGAGCTTTTTCTTCTCATTAACTCAATTTTATTTTGATGGAATTTGTTGATTTAATGGCACAATATGAATGTTAATACTGGAATTGTTTACATCTTTGCATTTGGAATGCTTGATGACCCACGAGCTTTGAAAGCTAGGGCATCATTACTATTACCTTCAAGGCATTGTGTGAAGTGTTTGATCTCTCTTTATTTGTTTTTATGTTGATATTCACTATGTGGTACTCCTTGTTTATGATCATTTCATGAGGAAATGTCTTGATGACTCGTGGACTGCATGCTAGGGCATCATGCATTGTTTATGAGCTCATTGTTTGAGCACCACATGACCCTGCTATTTCCATGGTAGCATGTGGAGTATTTAGGCATTTGATTTATACTAATATTGATGCTCACTAATTTTTCCATGCCTGTGAGATGTCTGCATCATTGATTGACATTGTTTTATTTATGATGTCCCTATTTGATTGGTCGGTGCTCTGTTTGTTATATTTTAATAGCAGCAATATAATAAACAAAGCATTGGCCAATCAAATAGGGACATCAGTAATAAAACCATACACTTACTATTTTTAATTTGAGCTCGGGAATCATGCAATGTTATTTTTGTCATTGCATGCTTATTGATGTTGTGCACCATATATTGTTTTATAGACTTATGGTGTCATTGTTATTGAAAGAAGTCGATTACTCGTACAACTTTGTGTTCATGGTTTTTGATAACAAGAACTAACAAAAATAGTTTAAATCATAATACATTCACTCAAAAAATTTGAGGTCTGCATACAAATAGCAAATGGATCACAATTTGTAAGAAAGGTCTGTATGAGGCAACATGGGTTGCAATTCATTGTCATTCAACAAATGAAAAACATAGTAAGCTTGACTACATTCAATATCCTCTAGGGATAACTTCAAACTAGAAACAACTATTTGTCGAGTGATTGTGCTTTAACTTGAAGTCACAACCATTGTTTCAAACCAGTTTTTCTTTGTTATTTTATTGAGCTTAATACAAAGTTATCCTTTAAAGTGTTCACATTTATGGTGACCTCAATTTTGCTAAAATTCTTTAGTCAAGATCTTATATGTATCGTTTTAACAAATAATCCTAGGCAATTTAATTTTGAATTTTAACAAAGGTGACAAGAGCTTCTAACAAGGAACATGTTCCGCCTGCTTCATGTAGAAAGAACAATTATGAATCATGCTCTTTGTTGTTCCTTTTTCTTGCTGTCATAAAAATAATCCCCAGAGGGTTCACTCTATTTATCCCTGACACTGATCCAGCATAGAATAGGACAACGGTAACAAGGTCTTGATACCTCCTTCACTTTGAGCTCCACAAACTCAAGCGAGAGTACCCTTGAAAACTTAGAATAACAAAATCAGTCAATTATTCTAGTTTGTTAATGGTGGAATTACAGGGAATGATCACTGTAACTTTTACTAAAACAGACAAAACTGAAAGTAAAGATTGATTTTTAATGGTGATAATCATTAAACTGAACAAAAATAGACCAGTGTTGAATCTTAGGGCATGGAGTCATCTGTGAATAATTCTAACCAGCATGATTGAAGACTAAACTTAAGGCAATTATAGGATCTGACACAAAAATAGATATACCTTATATATCTACCTCAGTACATTTAGCTAGACTAATCGATCAGATTCATTTGCTACCCTGAACTTTGTTGAAATATCTCTAAGGTATATTCTCTCCTTGAAAGAACCCTAGAATTATTTCATATATCTGCCTTACAGACATATAAATTGAAAACGCTCCTTGAACATTCAATTTAAACAAAATTCAGAATGCTAAAATGAAGACAGAAAATCCACTAAATGCTTCAGAAACTGTGAACTGGATTTCATTCAAAGGTCATCATCAGTTACAACATTCAATAGAGATTTCTCCAGAAAAAATAGATATATTGGTTCTCAAAACCTAGATTTACAACTGACTTAGTAGTATTCTCGGACAGAAAAATGACCATCCTTGTACCAGTTGTCTTGGGATCATTTTATAGCACAAGGATACAACAAGCTACAGATATCTGGGAAGGATAACTCAACCATTTACAACAACTGTACAACAAAATTCTGCAACCGAACATAGGTGGCAGCTGATTAACAAGGTTTGTTTTTTTGTGGCTTAACCATATTTAATCCATCCTTTTTTTCTTCCCATCTATCCTTCTTTGATGGTAGGCCAATCAAAAGGCAACAGCTTCCACCTCACCTGGCATCCATGGCAGCTCTGGCCTCAGACACGTGTTTAGCCCTATCTCTTTTCTGTTTTGCACCATGCTGTGCTCTGTTTGTTGTTTCTTCATTTCTGGAAAGATCCTTGCGAGTGAGTGACGCACTCTTGCTATTCACTTGGTCACATACTCGCCATCTGTTCTTGCTCCAATTTTCATCTTCTGTGAGTGAGCGATGTCTTAATTTTGCACCTCATTTTATGTCTGTCGCTGACTTGCTTTCTTTTCATGTTTTGATTTTTGGTTCACGCGAGTGAGCGATGCTTGCCTTTTTAACTCGTCGCACACCCGCAAGTTTACTTTTTATGTTACCTGAATCAGGGTGACTAAGTGACAATGCACCTTTTCTTTCATCATTTCCATCATCGCACACTCACTGATTGTTCAAAATGCACTTTTTGATTTGGGCGACTGAGCGACGATTCATTTCTTTACTGACTGCTCTATCTAGTCGCACACTCGCGAACTCAGAACTTTCACTTTATACCGGACTGCGAGTGTGCGACAAGCTTCATTTTTCCCTTAGTCACTCAGTCACGAGCTCTTTTCTTTCCACTTCTATTGATCGGTGACTAAGCGATGCTTTTCATCTTCTGACTCATCGCACACCCGCGAGCTCAACAATCTTACTCTGTTTCTGATAGCGAGTGTGCAACTAGTCTTTTGATTTATAACTCGTCACACCCTCGCGAGCTATTTTTCTTTTACCTTAATTGATCAGTGAGTGCGCGACATCCTTCATTTTTCAACTCATCGCACACCTGTGATCTAACATTTCATATTCTGTCATTATCGGCAAGTGCGCGACTATCTCTTTTCTTTCCTTGTCGCACCCTCGCGAGCTCTGTTCCTTCCATCTTTTTTGATCGGCGACTGAGCGATGCTTTTCATCTTCTGACTCATCGCACACCCACGAGCTGACCTCTGATTACCTCAAAACATTCTGAGTCTTTTTGGTCGCTCGATCGCGGACTATTATGAATGTTTGAAAATGACCTGTGCGACTGAGTGATGGCATCTTCACATTAACACTCCACCTCTTCACCGCGCACTCGCACTGCAAAAGACAAGCAAGTCAAAAAATGAGCGAGTGAGTGACCTATGGGACAGGACCTCATCGTGCACTTGCGAAACTTATTACACTGACATAAAATGGTGAGCGGGTATGCAACTACTTGAGATTTAAACAGGAATCGCTCAGTCGCAGAGCATGAGATAAACAGAATAACATTACAGCGAGTGCGTGACTTACATAACTTTAACCTGTCGCTGACTCACAGACCTATTACTTGACCTTGATAAAACATTGTGACTGCGTGATTTGCATTGCAAAATAGCTCGTCACCCACTCACACACAAACTAAAACTAAACATGAGCTCATCGTGATTGCGCGATTCTCCTTTATAGACAGCTCGTCGCGCACTTGCACAACTTGAAAACATTGACATTTGACCGACGTGACAGAGCGAGTGAACTAAAATAAGACTTAAAAAGGATTTTTGACTTCTTTTTGGCGGTAAAGCATAAGATTTGAAAATAGGAAAGCCCGGGAAAAGCGTAAGACCAGGAAATTCAAATTTTTTCAATACAGTGCTAACAATGGCTCTATCTGGGGACGCGTGCCCCATGCGGGCATGCAGAGAATTCAGAATCATTGGTATAGCAGACCATGCAAAAGTAAATTAGATTTTTCCTTCCTCTTCTGACTTCAAAATTATCTCTCTCTAGAAATCTTTATTGAAAGCCACACACAACTGAAAACAAACCAACTATACAACGAGAACTTTATGTACAAATGGCCCAAAGCCATCAAACTGAAAATCACCACTTACCCCTATCAAAAATATGGTTCTCATCTCCATGAAACACAGGTAAACTGAAAATATCACTTTCATCTGCTTGATCCAACACACTGTCATCAATCTTCAGCATATGACATATAAAATAATTAATACTTTTACTGTTAATATGCAATGGGAAATCACAAAAGTAAAAAATGTGTTGATCACTATGTAACAGAAGGCTATCACATTCATTTAAATTTCCAACCAACTGAAAAGAAAAACATTCCAAATCCACTACATGGCTGGAAGGATGCTGATTTACTTCAAGTAATGCTTGGATATCAAAGGAAAAAGATTCTTATTCCATCCAATGTGTATCACGCAAGCATTCAATTGAATCATGATGAACTACCACTTGTGGCTTCAGATTTAGTCCATCCCCAGAAACATTAACATGCTGAATTGGAAAAAGAAAAGACTGATTTTTTGTCTGATAGCTGACATGTCCTTGCTGATTCTTTTCAACATCTTTAAATGACAATGCATCAACACTTTCATCATCACCCCATGCTTGCAAAAATGAACACACCTCTGGCTGAAGCAAATAATCTGAAGTAGAATCTGAATCTTCTCCCAACTCCACACCAAACATTTCAAACTGAGGTTCAAATAAATCATCAGGCAGTTCATTGTACATATTATCATCTTGGCACACATCTCCTGGATGTAAATCAGTGTTATGAGAGGTAACATCAGCATGATCAACTTCGTTTTGGTAGAGCACTGATTCTTTTTGCATAATTTCTAAGGTTGGTTCACACAAGTCTGACATTAATCCATCAGCAACTTCACATGGAAAATCATATGATGAAGACATACAAACTGAAAAATCAATGCTATCATCATTATTAGTTGAAACAATAGAATTCATCTCTATTTTAGACAAATCAACCTCTTCATAATCATCTCCAGCATATGACATGTCTTCATCTTCTTCAGTTTGAATATCATTAAATTCATATTCAAAATCAGATTCATCA
>MU226024.1:497265-508402 GCA_018584345.1 Thuja plicata
ATTGGAGGATATTGAAGATATTGAGGAAGCACCTTAATAGGGATGTGAATCCTCAATTAAGGGATATGGAAATTAGGTGAGATTAGGAGCATATTAATTCAATTAATAAATCAATATTCCTCACAAATTCAAATTAGATTTATGAAATTATAAATTCTCATAAATTGAAATTAGCTAATTAATTAATTATTGGAGACTTAGGGAAATGGGAAATAAATAAAGTTTATTTATTTATTCAATTAGGACTTAAGGATAAACTATGGGTTATTCATTCAAAGTGGGAAATTAGTGGATTGCAGGTCGAATTGAAGGTGTTGATGTCGAATTGAAATGATTTTGATAATATTGATAAGGTTTAGGATCAATTCTGAGGGTTCTGGAATAGTTTAGGAAATCACGAGGCATCAATGAGCTTTGAGAATGCGCCCGGATAATCATGATTGGAAATGATTGAAAAGTGCCAATGAAATTTGATGGCATCATAAGATTGAAATGGGGAAACATCGATGATCTTTGACAATGTTCCCGAAATGATAATCAGAAATAGTATTGATAGTAGTGAACAACACTATTGAATTGAAATTGATATATTGATAGTGATAACATTGATGATCTTTCACAATTTTATCAAATGGTTGATAAAGGGGATACGAAGCATCGATGATCTTGGACAATGCTCCTAAAATGATGACAAGATTGATCGAATTGAAATAGGGTTTGATTGATTGGTTTAAAATTGGGTTAATTAGGCATCGATGATCTTGGACAATGCCCCAGAATGGTAAAAAATGAGTCCAGACAATTCTACAAATTATTAGGAATGGAATACGATAGATTTGAAATGATTTAGGGAGATTTGGAATGGTTTAGGATTGAATAGGATCGGTTTAGGAAGATTTAGAATGGTTTAGGATCGAGTTAGGGTTGATCAAAAATGATTTGGAAAATGATCGATTTGATAAAGAAAGTAGAATTTTTAGTAAACAATTGAAAGATTTTGCAATATTCAATCATTTATGAAAGACACAATGTCACCATATAATAAATATCATATGCGCAACATAGAGGAATAATTAGGTCGCAAAACAAAATTTTGATTGTAATGCTAAAAATGTTAAAACACGTAGAACAATATGCTCAAACCATTTTTAGGTATCTACAACAACATACATTAGTTTTCCAATCATTGATTTATACAAAGTATGATTTACCTCATTTGATTTGTCTTCTTTTTTTAGCTTACAGTCGGTTTCCATAGGTGTTCCAACTAGTTTGAAATCTTCCATCTTGAATAACTTCAACACTTCCTTGATGTATTTGGACTGAGTGATATATATGCCTGCATCTTGTTGAAGAATCTATAGACCAAGAAAGAATTTGATCTCCCCAAACATAGACATTTCAAACTCTTTCCTCATTTCATTAGCAAAGGATTTACATAACATTTCATTACCCCCAAATATGATATCATCAACAAATATTTCAGCAATTAGAATATTTCCATCAATATCTTCTTTTAAGTACAGATTGATATTTTCACTTGTTCTTACAAAATTAATGCTTATGAGATAGGAGTGAATTATTTTATACCAGGATTTGGGTTCTTGTTTTAATCCATACAAGGCTTTATGTAGTCTATATACCATGTTTCTATTGTCTGGATCAACAAACCCTTCTGGTTGTTCAATGTATACCTCTTCTTCTAGTATTACATTTAGAAATGCAAATTTGACATTCATTTGGTATACCTTGAATCCTTTGAATGCAACATAAGCAAGTAATATTCTTACTCCTTATAGCCTAGAAATGGGTGCAAAGGTTTTACCATAGTTAATACCTTCTTCTTGTGCATACCCTTTGCATACTAACCTTGATTTATTTCTTGTGACTTCTCCATTCTCATTTAGCTTGTTTCTGAATATCCATTTGGTACCGATGACATTTTTGTCATCACATCTCAGTACTAATATTCATGTATTGTTCTTCTCTATCTGTTCTATCTCTTCATTCATAGCACTGACCCATTCTTCATTTTCAAGTGCATTATTAACAGATTTAGGCTCAAAATCACAAAGTAAACATCTAGTGTTTAGTGACTTACTTCTTGTTCTCATTCCAGCCTTCTTGTCTCCTATGATCTGATTCTGTCGATGATGTCTTCTGACATACTTGGCAAGTTTTAGTCTAGCTCTTTGTCCATCATTATGATCATCATCTTGACCTTCATTTTGATCTCCATCGCATAGAACATCTCCTTGAGGATTTTCCTAATTTTTGGTAACTGCAGCATGATGCTCAAGTGCAATGTTTTGTTGCTCGGGAGTGATACACTATTGCTCAGGTAGAGTGTCAGGTTCTACAGTGTAAACAGACCTATTGTAGTCTTTTGGTTCTTTTCTTCTTTCCTTATCATTTTTCTCTGCATATTCATCTATTTTGACATTTTCACTTTCAATGATTTTGTTAGAGGATTTGTTAAGACATTTATAGGCTTTTCATTTGGTGGAATACCCTAGAAAGATACCTTCTTCACTTTTGGATTCAAGCTTTCCATTTCTATCATCTTTCAAAATATAAAATTGACTTCCAAAGATTCTAAAGTAACTTACATTGGGTGTGTAACCATACCATAGCTCATAGGGTGTCTTCTTTGTGTCCTTCTTCAATTGTACTATGTTCAATGTATAGACAGCAGTACTAACAACTTCCCTCCCAAAAGTTTGAGTGATGCTTTTCTCAATCATCAGTGTTCTTACACAATCAACAATTGATCTGTTTCTCCTTTCAAAAATTTCATTTTATTGTGGTATTCTTGGTGCAGAAACCTGTCTTTTAATTCCATGCTCATTGCAATAGTTAGTGAATTCATCTGAAATAAATTCCCCTCCTCTATCTTATCTTAGGCATTTCAATTTCTTACCACTTTGCTTTTCAACCATAACCTTATACCATTTAAACATCTTGAATGCTTCCAATTTATCTTTTGAGAACATGACCATCATCATTCTAGAATAATCATCTACAAAGAGGATGAAATATCTATCACCATAGTAACTCTAACTCTTTGTCCTCATGGGTCCACATAAATCAGTATGGGCTAATTCTAGAATTGCATTAGATGTATGAGATTTGTTCTTGAAACTAGACTTTTTCATTTTATCTTTTTGACAATTCTTGCACATGACATGTTTGGGCTTTGACATGCTCAGCAAGCCTCTTACTTTCCTTTTATTACTTATCTTTATCATGTTCTCAAAATTCACATGACATAATCTTTTATTCTACAACCATATGTCTTTGTTTCTAGCCATTAAACAAGTGGTGTTAATGTCATCAAGATAGAAAAGGTTACCTTTTGTCTGTTCACCAGTTCTGATCAACCTTCCTGAGTCATTGAAGATCTTTGCCTTCTTATTTTCAAATGCTACTCGGTGACCTGTGTTATTCAGCTATGAAACACTTGATAGATTATAATTAAGTCCTTTTACTTAGTAAGCATTTTCACATTTGATCAGGTTATTCAACATTATGCTTCATTTACCTTCAACTGGACAAGGTGTATCATTACCCATTATTACTGATCCTCCATTGTAGTACTCAAAAGTTTCAAATTTGTGTTTATCACCAGTCATGTGGTGAGTGCAGCCACTATCTATAATCCAAACATCATTCTTACTAACCTTAGATATGAGTGCAGTTTCTACATACCTTTCTTCTTCATCTGAATCATCCTTCATGGATACAAATACCATCTCAATGTTTTCATCAGATTCAGTGTCAATATCATCAGCTATGTTCTCAGCCAGGTAACAAGCTTTCTTTCCTTTGTCCTTATAGTCTTGGGTACCTCTTTTTTCAGTTTTTCAGTTACTTTGGTAATCTTTGTTATCACCTTGATCAAACTTATATTCATATGTTCTGTCATTACTTCTGTCATCTTTTCTTCTATTAGGACATCTTGCAGCAAAGTGTCCAACCTCTTTACAATTAAAACATACAAGTGGTAACTTACCTTTGTATCTACCTTTGCCTCTCTATAATCTTCTTTCCATTAGTGCTTCAATCTCATCAAGTCCTTGGTCATCACTATCACTTTCACTATCATTCCTCATAGTGTGTTTATGACTTGACTTACTTATTTTTAAAGAAGATTTGAATGCAGACTCTATAGATGGTAAGACACTATTATCAAAGTTATTCATCTCAAATGAAATCAGTCTACCAATCAGACTATCTAGAGTAACATTATTGTTTGTAACTGCTCTCATTTCTTGTATAGAAGATACTCTAATATCATATATAGGTAGTAAGGTTCTTAGGATTTTACTTATCACTTTCTCTTCTTCAAGTACACCTCCAACTCCTCGGATAGCATTGACTACCTCTTGCAGCTATACTGAGTGATATTTTCTCATTCTTTCATCCTTAGGTCATCAAAACTCCCTCTTAGGATTTCAACCTTGGCTCTTAGTACATTAGCATCTCCTCCATGTACCAGCTTCAATTTATCCCACATTTTCTTTATAGAGGTGTAGGTTTTGACATCTTCAAACTCATCATCAAAGAGTGAGGATGCAAGCTCTATCATCGTGCAATTATGCTCATGTTTTCTCTCAAATGCTCACGTGTGTGAGGTCCTATAGGAAACACATATTTAGTATCTAGGTGTTGAGTAACATCATTAACAATACCTGATAGGTGGAGTCTTATTATGCTTTGTCATGATGCAAAGTTGTCTTTATTCAACTTGGGCACATCTTGTTTGTTCATCTTGTGATCTTTTTCTTGAGCTATTAAACTCCCTTTCTAAGCACACAAGCTCGGATACCAATTGTTAGAATAATTGAGAGGGGGGGTGAATTAGTGGCCTCAAAAATATTCCAATAAATAAACTCAAAAACTTAGTACCACAAAATTAAGCCCCTATTTATCTTCAGTCCTACAAGATGAATTCCTTCAAATAATCTTAACAAATATCTACTACTGAGAGTTCACTGTTAAACCATATTCTTACTATTTACTGATTAGCAGTCTTTCATTTACTGAAATATAGTAAATTGCTTAGTGTATACGGATCAATCCAGATTAGTTATGTGTAATGCAAAACACTAAAGTAATGACTCATAAACACATTGACACATGAATTTTTAACATTGAAACCCTGTTAAGGGAAAAACCACTTGGGACTGATAAACCAAAATTTTCACTCTTCTGAAGTGAGCTCAGTGAAGAGCCAACCCTGGTAAAGGTTACAAACACATTATTAGGTGTGACCTTGTTAGAGGATTTAAATATAATAGTTTGTCACTTGATATCTAGCATCTCTATGCTACCTTCTATGAGCAAACCCAGTGTAGTTTGTCAAATGGTATCTAGCATCTCATGCTATCTTCATGATCAAACCTTTTGATACTCCTTGGGATGTATCTCAATATAGAAATGATCTTTAAATCCTACTTGGTTAAGAGGCTTTATGATTCAATGGTTAAACTAAAATAGTAAATGATCTGTTCACACATACAACTAAACTTTATAGATTTTTAGTTCTATTGTAAGCTCATACTACTTTTCTGATCAATGTATCTTTTCAATACCTTTGCTCCACTTATTTATGCTCAGTGATGCTATGCTTCTCTATTTTTTGGTGTCCATAGAAATCTTTAGCTCTTTCCTCAGCTTGATTGATCAGGACTGTATGAAGTTGTTCTTCATCAGTTTCTCTTCAGCATCCTTTTTCTCTATTCACCCCTTAATTCATAATGAATTATCTTGTCTCTTTATAGACATGATATCACCGTTTCTAGTTCTTGATTTTCTTGTTCTTGGCATGATCCGCAATTATAGCCAATCTTTCTTTAAAGCTTTACTCTTATTTTATCTTGTAGATATCTTCTTGCCAACTGGATAAAACAACTTTAAATCTTTTACTTATCTCTGGCTTTAACTTGTCGATGAAAAAATGTTAACAACCAGTTAACTCTATCTTTAGCTTTTGCCAGCTAAGTGTTTTTTCATTTCTGAACTTTAGTTCCTTTTGGTGTTTTAATTCTTGTTAGCTTTGGTCAACACTTTAGTTCCTCTCGGGCATCTCTATCAGGGTTGTCTGTCCATCAGGCATCATTGTGTAGTTATGCTCGTCGGGTTGCACTGTAATTCTACTTGTTGGTAATGATTGCGATTCTTCTTAGGTATCACTATGACTTTCCTCTTGGGGTTCTCTTTCTGTCGGGTTCCACTGATCATCGGTGTTTGTAGTCACTTAGTGAATACTTGTCTTTTATACATTACTGAAATCATAACCTTTATCTTTTCAATTCTTTGAAGTCTTTAACACTTTGAATATAACTGATTGGATTATATCAAGTTGACATCAATGACAATACAATCCATTAAATGATTTAATGTCTTGCATTATCTTCCTACATTTCAATGATCAACTTAACATCTTCAAATATTCAATTAGTTATGGTTCATCACTCACCTTCTTCTTCTCGGTCCCTCTACAACTCTTTCCACCATAAGGCAGCATGCCCTTTCAAATTAGTCTGTGCCAACCTCACTCTAAGTGGATCTTCAATGTTTTCTAGCTCAAAGTAGTCTTCTAACTCACTGATCCAATAAATTAGATCCTCGGGTCTCAATGTACCTAAAAAATTGGACACCTCCATACAGTAGTTTGTACTCAACCGAGCTCCAGATCTCTGCAACTGATCATATATGTCTCCTCCAGATCTCTCTATTTGATCAGCTCTGTCATCTCCACTAGATCCAACAACTTCAAAATTTTCAGCAACTTCTTAATAACCATCATCCATTCTTAGACCTCTATGTAATCCAATATTTATGATACCTTCTATGATTTCATTCTCCTTTTCTGCCATCTCAGATTTGAATCTTTCTGTTATCCTTGCTTCCACCTCCTTAGAAAGATCTGTAATCGCCCTAGGGTCTAATCTTCTCGGAGGCATCTCTCCAAATCTTTGGAAACCCTAAGCTCCATGAGAAATGAATAAGAACAACCAGGTTCTCATCAACCAGATCAACCACAACAAATGAACCATCTCTGATACCACTTGATGCAGTCCAAGCTCAGAGGATCTAATAAAAGATTGTCCAAACTTGTAGCCAACAACAAGAACACAAGATATATCAATATCAACTTATATTATCTCAGAATTCCAATTACATGCAACATGTTAGGTTGTAAGGCCTTCTTGGTTAGGGCCAATTACATCAATAGATTCAACAAGATCTCACAGGATCCAACCTTTTCCATCTACCCTATAGTTAAGTGGAAGAAACAAGATCTGAACTTGTTCCTACAAGCCACCAAGCAATTTGTAATCTCTGTCTACCCACTTACAACTATTTGCAGTAACTTATAACTATTCATTTTATCAGCTTACTCTACCATCCTCTATCTATCTTCCAATGCCTCTTCCCTATTTGTCATATCTAAACATCAACCTAGACTCCCTTTTATACAAACTTGCCACAAGTCAGATTGCAAACAATAATTAAATGACCCACATTTAGGTCCACACATGATCCAATGAGAGACCCCACATTAATTATGCCACAAAAATTAAATGTAGAATTTGGCTAGATCGGGATAAACAACTCGGGAAGAGCAAAATTGAGCAACAACAACAACTTGGAAACAAAGATCACTAAGAAACATAAAACAACTTGGAACAAGCATACCCAAGCAACAGAAAACCAACTCGAGACAATCATACCCGAGAAACAAAAACCAACTCAGAACAAGCATACCCAAGCAACAGAAAACCAACTCAAGACAAGCATACCCGAGCAACGAAAACCAACTAGGAACAGCATACCCGAGCAACAAGGTAACAAAGCACTTCACTGAGCAGTCTCCAAACAAGCTAAAGAAAAAAAGAAAACATATTTTTGGTTGAGCAAGATTGCCAACTACCCCAGGATGCTCCTGCATCAGACACCCTAGGTGTGAAAAGATGTTCTCGAAAGATGGATGAACATCTGTTGGGATTCAACACATAGATCCCAAACTAGTTCTTGATATACATGTCTTCCAAGTCCTCAACCGACACACTCTTCCCCCGGTTATTTTTTTTCTTTGCCTTACTACGAGTACTTGTTGATTTATCTTCATATCTCTACACACTTATGTCTGCACCATCCACTGTAACCATTTTAGATCTGCTACCAATGCTCAAGTTCCTCCTTCCCTTCATCTTTCAAAGGAATAAAATAGACTTATGTCCATCTTTCAGGTTAGTAATTAAATTTCTTTTATATTCATGAATAGCCTCTCTATCATACTACCAAGGTCTATGTATTAAAATATGACAAGAACTCATCTCCACAATGTCACACAATACTTCATCTCTATAGGTACCAATGTAAAAAATCACCATGCACTACTCCTTCACCTCTACTGCATGAACATCTTGTAACCAACTTATCTTATAAGGACAAAGATGTCTCGCTCTTTTCAAACCAAGTTTCTGAACCATCTCCTCATCAAATAGGTTGTCAGTACTTGCTCCATCAGCAATCACCTTACAATGTTTACCACCAGACTTGCACTCAGTCCTGAACAAGTTCTTCCTCTGACAAGAATCAACTTGCTTTGAGGGCAGCAAAGTTCTTCTAAGCAAAAGATTCACACTCTCCACCTCAGGTTCATTCTCAATAACTTCATTCACCACAACATTTCGATGACTACCAACCTTCTTATCTGCATGGGGACATTTAAATGACCGATGTCCTTCTTCACCATAGTTGTAACAAGTGCCTCTTAATACACCTCTACCTATCTTTCTCCTCGGTTCCACAGGTTTCAGTTCATCTTCAACTTTCGGTTTATCTTTTATCGACTGCTCTAACTTCTCTTTCCCTCGGGAATTACCAAAATTTCTTCTCTTCAACTTATCTTCTCCCTTTAGTTTATACTGATAAGCATCCTCTACATATTCAATCTTCAACATACCAATCTCATCCTAGATATTGAATTTCAAACCATTAACATACCTTGCCACCTTTTCTTTAGAAAGTTCTCTATGTCCAAACCGAATAGTCAATTTGTAGAATTCCTCTGTATAATATTTCACAGTCATCTCCTTCTATTTCAGATTCTGCAATTTCTTAAACAATTCAAGTTCATAGTCGGCAGGAATGAAGTTAGTCTTCAGCTTTGCCACCATCAACCTCCATCGATAGATCTTCATCTCACCTTCTTCTTCTCGGTCCCTCTGCAACTCTTTCCACCATAAGGCAGCATGCCCTTTCAACTTAGTCTATGCCAAACTCACTCTAAGTGGATCTTCAATGTCTTCTAGCTCAAAGTAGTCTTCTAACTCACCGATCCAATCAATCAGATCCTCGGGTCTCAATGTACCTAAAAAATTGGACACCTCCATACGGTAGTTTGTACTCAACTGAGCTCCAGATCTCTACAACCGATCATATTTGTCTCCTCTAGATCTCTCTATCTGATCGATTCTATCATCTCCACCAGATCTAGCAACTTCAAAATCTTTAGAAGCTTCTTCATAACCATCATCCGTTCTTGGACCTTTATGCAATCTAATATTTATGATACCTTCTATGATTTCATTCTTCATTTCTACCATCTCATATCTGAATCCTTTTGTTATCCTTACTTCCACCTCATTAGAAAGATCTGCAATCGCCTAGGTTCCAATCTTCTCAGAGGCATCTCTCCAGATCTTTGGATACCCTAAGCTCCATAATAAATGAACCAACACAACCAAGTTCTCATCAACCAGATCAACCATAAGAAATAAACCAGCTCTGATACCACTTAATGCATTCCAAGCTTGGAGGATCCAATAAAGGTCTGTCCAAACTTGCAGCCAACAACAAGAACACACAATGGAAATAACACAACATAAGATATATCAATATCAACTTATATTATCTCAAAAATTCCAATTACATGCAACAGGACAAGCTGTAAGGCCTTCCCAGTTAAGGCCAATTACAGAAATAGATTCAACAAGATCTCGTAGGATCCAACCTTTTCCATCTACCGTATAGCTAAGTGGAAGAAACCAGATCTGAACTTCTGCCCGCAAGCCACCAAGCAATCTGCAATCTTTGTCTACCCACTTACAATTTTTTGTAGCAACTTACAATTATTCATCTTATCAGCTTACTATACCATCCTCTATCTATCTTCCAAAGCATCTTCCCTGTTTGTCATGTCTCTAAACATCAACCTAGACTCCCTTTTATACAAACTTGCCACAAGTCGGCTTGCAAACAATAATTAAATGACTCAGATTTAGGTCCACACACGATCCAATGAGAGACCCCACATTAATTATGCCACATAAATTAAATGTAGAAGTCAGCCAGATCAGGATAAACAACTTGGGAAGAGAAAAACCAAGCAACAATAACAACTTGGGAACAAAGATCACTGAGCAACAGAAAACAACTCGGAACAAGCATACCCAAACAACAAAAAACAACTTAGAATAAGCATACCCGAGAAATAGAAAACCAACTCGGGACAAGCATACCTGTGTTGGAATTCTATTGAGATGATGCACTGAGAGGGGAGGGGTGAATCAGTACCTCTAAAACTTTTCTTAGTTAGCCCATTAATCCTTAGTCATCAGTTTGTAATTCATCTTATCTAACTATTCATCTTTCTTTATGTATATGTAATCATATCATACATTCTTTTGATATGTAACAATAATAGAAACATTCATGAAAATAGATAACACATGACATTGTTGGATACAATTGTTTAAATTGTGTATTGTCTTTGATGTTACACAAATGTCATATCAGTCATCAGACAGAGTCTACCGAGTAAAGAATGTCATATCAGTCATTAGACAGAGTCTACCAAGCTCAGAATGTTCAGCAGGCAGTTTACCAAGTCTACCGAGTTCAGACGGTAAGAGAAACAATTTACAGAGTCTACCGAGCACTCCAGAATACTATATCGAGAAGTTAGTTACTACCGGGCTAACTCGGTCAACAAACGAAAATTCAGTGCTTACCGAGTTCAGTCGGTCATCAAAGAATATGTGATGGAAAGTCAGTCTTTACCGAGTTCGCAGTACTTACCGAGTTCAGTCGGTTACCAAAGGATTTAGCAGAATTAGCAGTG
>MU226024.1:520898-541917 GCA_018584345.1 Thuja plicata
GATTTGGAAAGAACGGTTAAGTCCACCTTCTACAAAAGGATTTTAGATGTGATGCACTTGTTAGAATGCAACTACATAAGTCTTTGATTTGATGATAAATGCAATCTTCAATTGCTGATAACAGATCCAATAAAGCTTCATATATTTAAGTAATCATCTTCCATGATTGAATAATACCTTTGTCTGCTCGTCGGTAGCCTCTGTGTGTTCTTGATAACTGATATACTCTGTTTTTGATCTTTGCATGAATTCTGCCTTCTACTCCTCAGATGCTCTTCGTGGCTATCAATAATAAAGAATTCATGTACTCACAATTGAGTATGAACATCTATTTATACAAATTTAGGTTCAATTCTTGATTCATGCATCACAAGTTAACTCTAGATCCAAGGTTTACAACTTGACCTTGATCTTTAGTTAGATATGCTTTAGATCCGTTAGGATGCTTTAAAGCATTTACATAAAGCTTGCATGACCATCTAAAATGAATTAAAACAAAATAAAACTCTATAAATAGAATTACATTGCTTTAATCGTCGTGTAAAACTCAGATCCACAATTTGCGGGTTCTTGATCTATCTGTCGGTTCTGATGGTTCGTTTTCTTGATCGTCGATGTTCCTTTCTTGAACTGGTCGTTAGGTATGCCTTTTCTGTTTCTATCGGGTTAGTTCTGTAAACTATGTCACCGGTAATGCTTGTGGTTGCCGGTGATGCTTGTGGTCGCTGGTGATGCTTGTCACTTTTATACTTAGCATTTTTCTCAAAAATCTTTGTTCTGTCGAGTATGCTTGCATTTCACCGGTACTGCTTGTGGTTCGCCGGTAATGCTTTCTGTCTATTTTTTCATTGAGTATACTAATGGAAAAATAATGTCATCAACCCGAGCAACATAAACCAACTCGGAACAAGCATTCCCGAGCAACAGGGTAACAAAGCACTTCACCGAGCAGTCTCCAAACAAGCTAAAGAACAAAAGCAAACATATTTTTGGCTGAGCAGGATTACTAACTACCCCAAGATGCTCCTGCATTAGACATCCCAGGTGCAAAAAGATGTTCTCAGAAGCTGGATGAACATCTGTTGGGATTCAACACATAGATCCCAAACTGGTTCTTCTTTGACTCATGACCACAATCCAACACTTTTGTACAAAGACTATATTCTTTTAAATGATGTAAATTCTTATCTTATATTTCATCGAACTGATTCAATTACTAATATTATATTTGACTAAACTCAGATAATTACTAAAAGACGTGTGTCAATTTTCTAATTACTTTTAAAACATGAACTCTTTCAGAAGAGCTAAGTCATTCCCTATTCTACTCTTTTCAATTATATAACTACTCGTCTTAACGTGACAAAATTCTTTAGGTTGATAAATTGTGTCATTACTTTGCAAACAAGGACCCTAGATACTCTCTTCTTTAAACTCATGAGAGAATTCAACACTCTTCAAGAGAATCCAACACTCTCTTCGTTGACTCATGACACAATCCAACACTTTTATACAATGACTATATTCTTTTAAGTGATGTAATTTTTTATCTTATATTTGACTAAATCCCCATAATTACTAATCCTAAATTGGCCTGAACTCACATAACTCCACAATTACTAATCCTAAATTGGCCTGAACTCACATAACTCCTTATATTCATCTGAACTCTTGAAGTGAAAAATGACCCTAGATACTCTCTTTTTTTTAACTCATGAGAGAATCTAACACTCTCTTCTTCTTCAATTCATGAGAAGAGAATCCAACACTCTCTTCTTTGACTCATGACACAATCCAACACTTTTATACAAAGACTATATTGTTTTAAATGATGTAATTTCTTATCTTATATTTGACTAAATCCCCATAATTACTAATCCAAAATTGGCCTCAAAACACACAACTCTTGAAGTTAAAGATGATGTGTAATTACAACATGAAGAAACATTAACATGAAAAGAGGGTGTTAAACAAGAAGGTGGACCCACATCACGTTCCCATAATGTGGTACGGAGGAGAGAAGAAGTAAGTAAAATGGGGGAAGGAGGAGTAAAAAAAAAGGGGGAGTGGAAATGGCAAATGATGGGAAAGTGCACGAGATTAATGATGTTAAATGTACTTAGTGGGCTAAGTGGGAAGAGAAGGAATGCTAAATTTGAAAAGACCAAAACTCTGATAAACGAAAAGGCGCAAACACTTGAGCCAATCATATTTTATTTAACAACACTTTCCATGCTAAATTTACAAAACCAAATGCATTATCAGAAAAAGGCGCAAACCCTTCGCTTTCCGAAAGCGATTGCCTCGACTTACGATCTCCAAAACTCGCTTTATTAGTTAAATATTTCCCGGAAATTAGGGATTATTTGGAAAATAATAAAGTGCGCGTGTCCGAAATACGAGCCACGGCGTCCAGGCTCGGGCGCCGAGCCGGCGGCCGAGGCTCAGGCTCGGCAAACCAGTGGATTTTTGGATTCGCAGCTAAACAAGAAGAAGAAGAAGTAGAAGAAGCTCAGACAGCCGTTAAGTTTGACTCCTCCTACTTTTATTATTCCTGTTGGAGAAGTTAAACAAACGCAGCTGAAATCATTTTTGTGAAATTTCCAGTGGCTCCTGGTCATATGGAGAACCGAAAGACAGAGAAAGCAAGAAACTAAGCAAGCAGACTGAGTGAGTAATAGTGAGTGGAAATTTGAGCGGAGATTTTCTGTGATTCTGGTCATATGGAGAACCGAACGCCAAAGAAATCAAGCAGACTGAGTGAGTAATATTGAGTGCAAAATTTGTGAGCTCTGTGAGTGGAGATTTTCTGTGATTCTGGTCATATGGAGAACCAGGCTCCAGAAAAGCAAACAGACTGAGTGAGTAATATTGAGTGCAAAATTTGTGAGCTCTGTGAGTGGAGATTTTCTGTGCTTCTGGTCATATGGAGAACCAGGTGCCAGAAAAGCAAGCAGACTGAGTGAGTGATATTGAGTGCAAAACTTGTGAGCTCTGTGAGTGGAGGTTTTCTGTGGTTCTGGTCATATAGAGAACCAGGTGCCAGAAAAGCAAGAAGGTAAGCAGAATGAGTGAATGATATTGAGTGCAAATTTGGTGTGGTCTGTGAGTGGGGATTTTCTGTGGTTCTGGTCATATGGAGAACCAGATGACAAGGGAAGTGCAAATTTTATGTGGTTTGTGAGTGGGGATTTCAGTGTTTTTCTGGTCATATGGAGGGCCAGATGACAAGGAAAGCGAGCAGAGTGAATGAATAAGAAGGTTGGTGTTATTGGGGAAGGGATTCCGCGAAGGTTCACACGTGTTAGGCTTTAGCAGGCGGTCGTATTGCGGCGCTCTCTCCGATTCTCTTATTGTGTGCATTATTCTATGGTGTTGGGCTTGTCTTGTTGCTGCAGGAGTGCAGGAATTGGGCTCAAGTGTGGATCTTGGCAGTGCAGGAAAAGAGTGAATTGAATTCTGTAGAGGAGAAGGGGGAGGGGGGAACTGGGAGTAGAGGAATGGATGGTGTTTTGTGAGAGAATGGTGGGATTGGGGAAGAGAAAAGGGGCGTGACATCTGTCGATGCAGGATAGAGTAGTGGGAGTGGGAGTGGTGAGAAGAGGAATTTGCAGTGGCAGCTGTGGCGCCCGCTGTGGCTGCCACAGGAGGAGCAGGAGGGGTGTCGGGCGCTCCCAGAAGAACACAAGGCGGCGGCGGTGGCGGCGGAGGAGGAATTCCGGAGTGGGTTGTTTCTGCGACCTCCTCTTTGCAGTTGCCGAGAGGGGGAGTGATCAAGGAGCGGGATTTTTCCCTGGGATTCAATGGTGGTGGTGCCGGCGGCGGAGGATCGAATCCCAGCAGCTCCCACCACCACCACCAGGGGAATGATAATCGGGGGTATGCGCTGGTGCGATCCATGGGGTATGGATTTCCGCCGTCTGGAATTGAAATGGCAGTGGGAGGAATGTTAGGCGGTGAGAGTGGTGGATTTGTGGGCGGAGCGCAGAGATTGGGGCCGGCGGGTTCCATTTCTATTTCCACTGCCGGTTCAGGTGGGGGAATTGGTGTTGCGGACCGTGAGAGCCTGCGTGATGTAGTGACTCGCGGCGGAGGAGGAAATGAGGATTTTGTGAGCATTTATGGGAGAGTTAGGCAGCGGGAAGAAGATCCCTGCAGCTCCGCCGTGCATCGTGGAGGCGGCAGCTTTGTGGCTTATGGTGGTGGTGGTGCTGCTTCTGCTAGGGTTGTTGATCATGATCATGTCGATCATCATTCCTCCATTCCGCCGTCTTTGCTGCTTCACAGGGATGAAGAGGGCGGCGGGGAGATTCAAGTGTGGCAGCAGCATGCGAGGGATCTGAGAGACGAGGAGTCCAAGGATAAAGCCGCCATGGCTTCTCAAATGCGTGCTATGGAAATCTCAGCTCAGCAGAGCTGTGAATTGTCTGCCGCCGGGGATCAGTTGCAGCTGAGCAAGGTCGATAGTGGGAAGAAACCGGCTGGGGTTTCAGGCGGCGGAGGAGGGGGAGTTTTGGCGGTGGCCGGCATTTCGAGTGCGAATTCGAACACTACGACTTGTCAGGATTGTGGAAACCAGGCGAAGAAGGATTGTATTCATTTGCGTTGCAGGACTTGTTGCAAGAGCCGCGGATTCGATTGCATCACGCATGTGAAAAGCACTTGGGTTCCTGCTGCAAAGCGGCGGGAGAGACAACAAGCTGAAGCAGCCGCCATTGCATCTGGGCATCCGAGGCCCAAGAGCAAAAGAGCCCGTTTTGTCTCCCCTTCCAATGCTGCAACTACTTCTCATACTTCTACTTCGGCTAATACCCCTCCTCGGAGCTCTGATATCAATTCCACACAAATCTCGACTCACCAAGGTCTGTGTTTAATCCTCCTTCAATTTTTCATTCAAATGGGTTTCTGTTTGCTCAGATTACTGTCAGCCATGGATGTGTGTGTCCCAGATACAGGCCATCCAAGCCTTCTTCCAATTTTTCATTCTGCCAAAAAACATGGATTTCTCTTTGCTCAAATTACTGTCAGCCATGGAGGTGTGTCTCCCAGATAGAGGCCAATCAAAGTCTTCCTCCAATTTTTCATTCTGGAAAAAAACATGGATTTCTCTTTGCTCAGATTACTGTCAGCCATGGATGTGTGTCTCCCAGATAGAGGCCATCAATGTCTTCCTCCAATTTTTCATTCTGGAATAAAACATGGATTTATCTTTACTCAGATTACTGTCAGCCATGGATGTGTGTCTCCCAGATAGAGGCCATCAAAGCCTTTCTCTAATTTTTCATTCTGGAAAAAAAAATGGATTTCTCTTTGCTCAGATTACTGTCAGCCATGTATGTGTGTCTCCCAGGTACAGACCAGCAGGAGGAACACAATTATTGTTTTCCTAAAATCCCCCAAAACATATTTGGAAGGGTTTAGACTCTGTAGGAAATGAAATGAAATGAGATGCCTGCCATGATCGAAGCACCTGCGAAACACCTGCTGTGCTCTCAATGAGATGACAAAATTTGCAGCGTATCTGCGCCTCAGGCAATTAACCTTTACAAGTCTTATTCCTTGTCCATTTATGGGAAATTATGTTTTCGTATGATGGTGAAAAATAAATTTGTTTCTTTGCAGTTTCTGATAATTGTCAGGATATTCTGCAGGCCAATTATTTCTTTATATTGCGCCGATTCTATATTCTGACCAAACTGCCCCAGAACAGATAATGTGAAGGGAATATTAATGCAGTTTTTATCCCCAACTAAAAAATCTCCTCACTATAAAAATGCTGCTTCAGGTTTTCATCCTTTCCGCACTTTTTACCCCAGATCGAACCTTCCCGCCCCCATTTTCCACCATCATTCATGTTTTTTGGATCTAACTGAAAATGAAAGTCGTTACAAAATGCATTTCCATTCCGAAATTTCAATCATTCGCATATTCCGATGAATTGCATATGCTCATTTTCGTCGTAGATTTAAATGTTCATCCTTCCCGCACTTTTTCCCCAGATCGAACCTTACGCTCGCTCTCATTTTCCCTCTACATTTCACCATCATTCATGTTTTCTTATGCATTTCGATCTAACTAATAACAGAAGTCGTTAACAAAATTCATTTGATTGAGAGCGCCACTCCGTTTTCTGACGAATTGCAAGTGTTCATTTTTGTCGCAGATTTAAATGATCATCCTTCCCGCATTTTTAACCCCAGATCGAACCTTAACACAAAAAGTCCGCCCCAAATTTTCACAAATATTCATGTTTTTTTGATCTAACTGATAACAGAAATCGTTACAAGATGCATTTCCACTCCAAACTCTCAATCACTCCAGTTTTCCGACGAATTGCAAATGTTCATTTTTGTCGCAGATTTAAACTTCAAGGCCAGTTTACCGGCGGAAGTAAAGACTGAAGCAGTTTTCAAGTGCGTGAGGGTGACGGGAATCGAAGACGGAGAAGATGAATACGCATACCAGACTACTGTAAGGATCGGCGGTCACATATTCCGGGGAGTTCTCTACGATCTCCGGGTGGAAACCGCCAACACGACTGCAAATCTGCCGGAACTTCAACTGGGAGGAAGAAGTGTCGCTTCAACATCAACCATGATAGATCCCGGCGGCGGAGCCGCAGGAGTTTACGGCGCTCAAGGCAGCGGAATCCTCGGAGGTAAGCAAATACAATATTTTATAAACCCTAAGTTTTTCGGCTCACTGATAAATTATTGATGTTCTTCAGTATCGACAAACACTTTCCGGATTCTTTAACCCTAAATTTCTCGTTTTTACTGGTAAATAATTGATGTTCTTGAGTATTTCGACACTACTTTAAAGCTTGCAGGATTTAAATCTCTCTCACACACACACAGAACCCCAAACTATGCAGTTATTCCTCTATTATTGTCTTAGTTTTCCACACGTAATCTTCACCATGATGTGCGCCGATCTGTCAGTCGGATGCCTCCAAATCTCTTACATAGTTATGAAAGTCCTATCTACCAAGTTGTAACAACAGTAAAAGTTCATTATATCGATTTGAAATGTCTTTCCAGCAAATACCTTGTCAAATCGAAGTACTCGCACTGCACCTTAAATAACTTCAAAGTTTTTTATTTTTATTGTACCGGATTTAGGCCCCGCTGTTAAATGTTCGCATGCAGCGTACTGGCCTTTCCCAACGGTCTCCGATCAGAAATCATCTTATGTTTTGTACTTCCGTTTTGGCCGATTCCGATTTTCTCTAGGCCTTTTCGCTCTTTCTCTTTTTTTTCTTCGCAGGTCCGCCATTTTAGAAGTTTCTTCCGACTTTTCCAGTCGCTTTAATGGCTCCCAATAAATCTAGCAAAATTCTTTTTAAAGGAATGCGATTGTTTGTATATTTCTGGTTAAAGAATACAACATTCAAAGCTTACTGTTTTATAAATCGATAGTATTCTGCGCCATTATAATACGTCGCTTTTCTGCGACGTTACAAATAAACTGGATTATCCTCGAAACTTCCATGAACGCGAAGACAGCCATTTTTTGTTGTCTTGCCTGCAATCATTTTTTTTTGTTTTTTTTTCGGCTCCATTTTTTAAAATTATTTTTTTTGGTTTCTTTTCCGCCATTACCATTCCTGCTGAATAATTTCTCAGCATACAGTGGTTTGACAAGTCAAACAGCTGGCGAAATCTGGAATTATTATGCGGTTACGAAACCTTCTGGATAGCGACCATTACACAAATATGTTAAAGAGAAAGTTTATATCAAAAGAAGAAACATAGGAAATAATGGAGTTCGTTCTCAGAACTTGCTTTAACTAAACTTAAAATAATAAAATATTACTCTATATTGTATACGTATCTTCCTTTAATATTTGAGTTTTTTATAATGTAGACTTGATTTGTAAGGGAAAATTTGTAGAAAAAATAATAATAAAGTATATATATATGAAATGATGTTGATTATACTGGATCGTATTTGTTTATTGAAAGACTATTAAATTAGTGCAGATAAGCAATGAAGTTAACAATATCAATAGAATAAAATAAAGATATTAATTTTGATTTATTTGAGAATTTTTTTCTTTTTTTTCATATATTTATGTATTACTTTTAAGAGCAGAGCAACAAAACATGTGATCCACCCAGTACATCCGAGTATTTTAAAGTGTATTTTCTATTATTAAAATATTATTTTTAATTAAAAATAATTAATATAATATATATGAAACTGAAATTAACTATGATGTTGATAACTATAGTAAATAAAATTTGATTTTAATTTTATATGAAAATAAAATATTTTATGAAATAGAAAGATAGGATTTTTGTAATGACATATTTTAAAAGTTTAACATAATGGTAATAGATATTTATTTATTTTTATAATTATTTTATCAAAATTTAATTTCAAAGATAAATAATATAAAAAGACTAGTTATAGCTTGTGTTTATAAACCATTTAATTAGTTGTAAAATTATTAGTAAATTTTTGTTAAACATATTTTAAATATAGCTTGAAGTGGTCTATATTTGAAAACTTCCTTTTCTTTTATTTAGTATTTTTATTTTCCATTTTAATTTTTTTCACTATTTATAATTTTATAGTTTAAGAACATCCATAATTTGAGAAGTAAATTAAATACTTAAAAATCCTTTTTGTAAGATTTTTTATTTATAAATGTTTATCTTTTGATTTCAAAATTGAACTTCATCATACCTCTTATATTTATTGAGATTCTTGTGTCAATTTGATGTTCAATCATCACAAGTTTTTGTTTGCAAATATATTCTTCAATAAATTATATTAGTATTTTTTTCTTATTATTTGCAAATGTAGTCCTTTTCATGCTCCATGGTCAATTTCAATGATTTTGATACTATTTGTAACTGGAATATGATTTTGTTTTAAATGTTGTTTTTTAATATATAAAACAATTTTTAGTGATTATATTTTGTCATTTGACTATTGTTGACATTTCTGTTTTTTATTTTCCAAGTCTTCAAGTTAAGCATATTTGAAAAGTTTTCTTTAATTCAAGAATAAGATTTGTTTAATTAGACTTCAAATCACAACAAAAATATATTAATAAAAATATTTAATTACTAAATTACAAAACAAATAATAAAAAAAATTATTGCTTGCTCTAAATTTAACTTCCAATAAAAAAGAACCTAAAATGTAATACTTAGAATAATTTCATCAATTTTTTCAAAATAAAAAAAGCATATCTTAAAATACATTTTCTAATTCAAATTTAACTATTAATTAATTATCTTGAAAGCAGTGTTTTAGATCTTTAGATCTTTCTTTTAGGAAGATAAGACATTTCTATGTCAAACTATGTACTTACTCTAAGTATTAAGTTTGTCATCTATTCTCCCCACATTGAAATTCATCCTTGTAATTTTCAATACATTGATGTATTTTTAATCAAGGGCCTACACATTATCTCAAAAGAAATTGCAGATTTTTTTTTAACTTAGATAAATAGGGATTTCTCACATGACTATCATGTATTTTAATTTAGTAGCCTTAAAACCTATCTCTTATAAATTTGTTTCTTTGATAGTGTTTTATTAAATTCATTTCATTCTTAAGCAAGAATTTATATGCATCTGATCAAAGGTCAAATAAATTTTTATATCATGAGATTAAAACAATTGCAACAATCCTCACTTGATGAGAAAAGTAGACCTAACTCGAGTATGAAGCTACATACATTGAACCAACATCAATTAATTTAATTATCAAGAGGAACCTTTATCCCTTGGCTTTAATGTTGTGGTTTGGAACTATTCTCAAGAGATGTTATTATCTTTATAAGTTCTTATATCAAGAATTATTCAAAGACAACAATGTAAATATCTCTTTGAAGTCCAATTGATTACCAAATTACTATCGAAGACTTGAGAAAAATACAAATTTTAATGTTCCCTCTCACTAACAACACTTTTTCATGTAGAAGAACAAGCATCTTTCACACACCAAGCATTGATAAAAGTGACAATTGCCACTGCCATAAACTTTGGAAGCTAGAAGACTAATCACTATATAAGACAAATTCAAAAACATTTAAGCTACAAATGAACAACCTTGGAGTCACTTATCTTTTTGGTGGGGTTGGGAGCTCAAAGTAACATTTGTTGCACAGAGTGGCCTTCCTTGACATTTGTTATGTTCACATTCGTAATTCTTACTTGTATGACTAGGATGCTACCTATAGAGCTATAATTCCTGATGTCAATCCATCAAGGTCAATAGTTTTCCTTTTCCATGTAGTCCTCTCTAAAGAGCAACTTTTCATTAGTATTCTATTAAGAAAAGGCAAAAATCATTGCAGCTACTCATGATTCACCTAGAATTGGCCTGAAACATCATAGATAGCCATATTGTTACAACTCACTATGTAACTCGTAGCTTGACAATGACAACTTGACAACAAACTTTAATTTAATATTGAGATGTATATAAAAGAATCAAAGATATTCCATCCAGTTGTTGATCATTAGGAATTGGCTTTATCTCATCTTGACATCTTTACTTTTATACAACACTCTTTTATCTCATCTTGACATCTTTACTTTTATACAACACTCTTTTGTAGATTGAAACTAGTTAGAAAAATGAGTTTCACAAGAAAATTTAGGACTAATCAAAATGGGAAAATTGGTCAAGTTATTTAACTTGTAGTAGTCAAACTATTCAATTGCACCTAAGAAGAATGGTTTGTGGCGTCTCTACATTGAGTACCATGCACTCAACATGATCATCTTTGAAAATAGGTGTAATCTCCCTCACAATGAAGATCTTTTTGGTCAAGTGATCAACTCTAAGATGCTTAATACTTAAAAATATTGATCACAAATTTGATTATCACCGAGTACAATCAACTTAGAAGATAGTGGGAAGGATGCATTCAAGGTAGGTTTGTTGGTGATGCCTTTTAGTTTTACCAGCACACTTGTGATTTTCATGAAACATATAAATATCAAGATCACAAGATCACAAGTAACTCTACACAATTGTTCATTTAATGAAGTAAGGAGATGGTCTTTCACTTTGGATTTAGCCATTATAGTTTCCTCGCACACAACTAAGTTGTAGAATGAAAGACACATAATGTGCATGGTATTTACATTTAGCAATCAAACATAAAAGGGGAAACTTTAATTGACATGTGATCACCTTGTAGTTCACTTTGCTTCTAGAAGCAGAGTTAGATTGTCTTCTATTCCATTCTACAAAATATAACTATAACTTTTCGTCACTTGAAAATTCTATCTTAAAAGCAATAGCTTGGTGAATTGTGCCTATAATTGGCAAACTTTTTTTATAAGTTGTGGCCATATACAATGTTTCTTGTAGCACACCTAGTAGTAGGCCCATATTAGAGGCACTCTAATTCAAATTGTAAACAATAACTGGGGAAGTCAAGCCTATAACGGGCAAACCTTTTTTATAAGCTCTAGCCATATGCAATGTTCCTTCCTTCTTGCACACCTAGTGGTAGGTTCCTATTGGAGACAATCTGATTCAAATTAACGGATCATCTTAGAGTCACCAAAACATTGTCTAAATTTTAGCAATACCTATGTTGTTGTACATTCACAATGGCATTTAGATCCACATTAGGTCTTTTATTCCCTATGCCAAACAATTAAAGAACATGTTGGGCCCATTTGAATCTATTAACATTGATTTCCTATTTGGCTTTTAGACATGCAAACATCGAACCTCAAATATGACAATCATTATAACCATAGTTGTGAGTAAGAAGATAGTGAATGCATCTAATTGTATATTCTATTTCTAACACAAATGAATACAATTTGGTGTTCATCTTTTTCTGGTATCTAATCAAGATCACAAGTTCGTTAGCCTTTTCTAGCAAGTTTTGTGGGTGATTCTAAATTCTAAATTGGATAAATCAACAATATTCCATTCTCAAATTGAAATATTCCATTCTCAAATTGATTGGAAAACTGAAAGGATCAATCACATATTTATTCAATTAATACAAATGTATGATAATTTCCATCCTTACATGTATAATAATTTCCATCCTTACAATCGCCTACATAATAGCTTAGTTCCATTTGAATCATGCCTACAACCTCACCATTAACAAGTCCACAAGGCATATTCCACTCCACTAATGTTATGGATTCCGATATAGGGCACTTATTGACAATGCGTTTAACACACAATTAAAAAAAATAGTGCACAAATGATGGATTTGGACAAAGCCTTGAAAATTTACTTCAAATTTTCACTACTCCTCAATGGAACATTATGATTTGTATTGTACACCATAGGCTTAGATCATAAAGTTGACAAATTTTAGTCACACCAAAACAGAAGTGAGTTTTAGGTGCTCCCAAGCCATTATGATATCTCTGTGATATTGTTCTTACACTAATTCACAATGTTGAGGAGAACACAATTGTCTCAGATCTTTTTCTGTACTTGGGTCCACATCCTATATTCATATTGAGATTTTGAAACGATATTCACCATCTTTGTTTGATCCTTTCACAATCCAATATTGTATTGATTTGGATCCTACATATTTGAGTCAAACAAAGAAGGATGAATTGATTGATACTACCACAACTTGTACCAACCACAACATTGATTACTTGCTCTGAATTTTGAGCTGTGAAAAAGGGGTAGTAATCAAAGTAAGTGGCCACTTAAAAACATTTGGATGCTACCTCACCTAGGACAGATTAACACATCTCATAGATTTCAGGAAAACCCTTGAGAGTTAAACAAGGACAGCTTCATAGCTTGTCAACGTCGTTGTACCTGTTCTGAATAACAATGCAAATTGCACGTCAATTTGTTAGGGTGCATAAGTATACTGTAAGACAAGGCCACGATATCAGTAAAGCACTCACTTTTGGACAAAATGGTTCTTCATCATTTGGGTGAAGCAAAGGATCAATAATCTGAAGTGGTTAGAGTATAAACAAGTTTTCTAGATTCTATAAGTAATTACAATTAGAGAATAATGGTGCAAGTTGGCTACTTTCTAAGCATATTGTCCACGCAATGCATGCAAATTTGGACCACTAGGATATCAGTATTTAGTCTCCGAGTCCAACAATATATTCAGTTGTAAAATATTTTGTTCATAATGATTGTAAGAGTTTTGTTTGCCGTCCCTCAATAAATACATGTGTAATGGTGATTCTGCATATATTCATTCATTTTTAATGAAAAGTCAGAATAATTCAGAGAACAATCAAGTATATTTGTCCTTCATGCTACTACTTGGTCTTCAACGTATCGGCAAGTTCTACTTTGGTGATGTACTCTTTTGTTCCTTAACGAGTCCTGGTTATAAACTCTTGTGCCAGCCTCAAGACCCTCTCGAAGCTTGTGATATCTTGCTAGTTTTTTCATTTTATCAGTGTTTTATAATGTCTAGTGCCTTGTCTTAACTGATCTTTCCGAGAATGTTTCCACAAATGAAAACCTATGTTATCATTTTGTTTTCTTCTCCTATAATTTGAAAAGGAGCAAGTCGGAAAAGTTTCAAATAAGTTAAATGTTGATCCCTACTCAAGATTTCCCTTTCTATCATTAATTCCTTTCTAGATTGACATGTCATTCAGTTATGGTTTCTGACTGAAAATCCCTCCTTTTTAATCTAAAATTCAGACTAGCTTGTTTTGAATGATATCCTCAAACTTAAAGTAGAATTTTATAATCCATAGAGTAGTCTAATTGTCCTCTTCATTTATTGAAAAGCAGTTAATTTATATTATTTTACATACCTTGAAAGTCATATCTGGAACCATTTGGCTTGTTACAATTTTGATAAGCACTCTGCCAAATCTATTTCAATAGAAAATTAATACTAAATCAATTTTCCATTTCCCTGTGTTATGAGATATAGCAAAAGGGTTACTCCATATATTGGAAGTTTTTTTGACAAAGGGTTAAATCTATTTTTCCCAAATTTCAGAAATGAGACTGCCTTCACAATCAGGCCAACCCCCATAAATCCCATTTCGCTCTGGTATGATAAATACACCAAAATTGTTTATATTCAATCAAATTTTAGCAGGCAGGTAATATTTCAAACTTAATATTTTGAGGTGAGCCAAGATGGTCATTAGCAATGTAATTTTTTTGTGAGCACTTGGGAAAAGACAAAACCGTTAGTAGGCGATTTGAAGCAATTACAGATTTAATAAGCTGGATAACATAGCAAAAGCATAATGATAGGGCGCATCGGTCCATCACTGATCTAAACTGATGTAGGATTTGACAAATCTAGACACAACAACGAGTCGCCGATAAACTTCATGGATGATGTTGAAAGATATTTTTTGTTATGTTGTGGTGTTTGTTAAATCTGTCTAGTCTTACAGCTTGTTAACTGCTTTCTTTTAATTCATATGTAATCAAGAAGATCGATTACTTGATCTTCTTTGTTGGCCAGTCTTATTTTTTTCCCAGCTTGATGACAGATACATATATACCCTACATAACTTAGAGATTGCCAAATACTCAACTATTGAGAGACATCTTCATGTCTCTAAGACTTTAACGCATCAAATAGTTGTAGAGTTTTCTGTATGGTTATAGCCTCTGCATGTAATTGCTTTTATTAGCTACATATCAGATTCTACAATAGGCATTTCCAGGAGAGTATGATTACAAATACGGATTACTCAGCTAAGCAGGAGGTTTATAAATGACATGTTAAAATTTCAAAAAGCTGAATTATGGAAATTTATTAAATTTACGATGAATGATACAGAATTATGAGCTGCTAAAAGAATTTTGAGCTGCTAAAATATATTTTTCCCAAGTATTATCACTGGTAAACTAACATGATATTCTCACTCTCAGATCCTGGAGCAACAACAAATGAGGTTTTGCAAAGTTTTTCAACATCCCAAAAGAAGGTACAAAAGAAAATAGCATTTGGAGATTATATTTCTGACACTAGCACTCCAACATACTGATTCATTTGAAAGCATTAAAAATAAACTGTACTATTGCCTCTTTAAATAGACAATATCCTTAAAAAAGCGGTTTTAAAGATTGCAAATTGTATACTATAAAAAGCCCAGCGAAAAGTACTAAACAGATGTATCTCATTCTCATGTGCTATTTTGGGAGGATTTGAATCTTAATTATCTCCCCTTCCCACCAAAGCATAGAAGTTTTGAGGAAGTGTTTTCTTTGTAATGTCCAATACTTAGGTCAATAACCAAAAAATCTATTTCCTTCACCAGAAAATATAGCCTACTGGACGACTTTGTAATTGCTAGGCCATTCGGAGGCATAATTCTTAAAATTGGACGTTCATTAATTTAACAACAAATCACTCCCAATATATTCCCATGTAAATGTGAATACCATTACCAAGTAGAAAGAGAAGCCGATACAACACATTACCCTACAAATATTTGCAAAATATGGTTTCATGCTAATTAAGGTGAACGAGTAGCATCATTGGAAATTATCTTAGATATGTTGTTTGAATTTATTCAAATGTAATTACAATGCAGTGGAACGAAAGAAATCTTCTGTTTTGTGACCTACTCTTTTGCTAACTGTTCTCAATATTGTATTGAGCCTGCAAAGAGCTTGTGATTTTACTTTTGTGAGAACTCAATCTCCTGATCTTAAAGTCTGGATTTATGTTTGGCAGGATTTCAATAACTACAAGGCATCACAAGAGCAACAACAGCAATTCTATGGAAATAGCGGGAGATTTATGGATTTTGAAATTTCCAGAAATGAAACATACAAGAGCCATTTTGACCGAACAAGCATGGAGCTCTGAGACCCACTGTAGTCCAAAGTTAATGCAAGTTTTTGTATTAGTACTGCCTGTAGTCGGCAGAATTCACCAGGTACTGTGCTACAGTCATATCATTCTGTGTAGATATTCGGGCTTAGAAATGGCTACTTTTGTTGCAAGAGAGGTCTTCAAGGAAGTTCCACATTCCATTTGCAGTTAATGTTTCAAACATTATTTATACCTTTATAAGTAGAAGTGGGATGCCTTGGGAGTCGCAATCTTACTGAAAGTAGCTTTCTTCCAGTCTTTTTTATTGAATAGTAGATGAGTTGTTGTTAAGTGAATATGCTTAATTCTTTTTTGAATGGGCATGTTCTTTCTAAAATAATTGATGTTATTAAAATTTCATGTTTGATGAGTTGAATTGAATTAATCTCTTAAGCTCAGGCTGTGAACAGGCACCCCATGATTTCAAAATGTACCCCATGAGATACAAGAAATAAAGTTGACATGTTTCACAATAGTGTCACTGTTTAGGAGGAACGAGAGGTTTTGTTTCTGCAAGGTATTGTTATCTAGTTAAATAACAAAGAATGGTTTTAGTTACACTTCAAAACCCATTTTCTTGTTCCTGATCTTATAGACTATTTGATCTCAGATACCTTATTAAAATTAATCTTCTATTCATTATCTGAACGTGACTCTACTATCAAAGTTGAAATAAATCAATAAACTGTAATTGCCTTACCAAACATTCTGGTTTTTTTTAAAATTTATGACGTGCATTTACATTTTCAAGTAAATCTATATGGGTTTATTTCTAATGAGCTATAACCGAAGAAAACGTATATTCTCGTACCAAAGGTGGCAAAACCAGGAAAATGATTCGTTTCTCCACAATTTCCTGTAATTTAGAACCTTTTAGATGGCATTTTCTTTTTAACAGAAGAGGGTGTTGATCTGTCAATCCATGAATAAACTTAAAGCTTTACTTTTCATTTTGCATGTACATGTTAAAGGCCATAAATCTTAAATTCTGTTGGTCGACAATGAGAAAGCTTGGTACTTCTGTCGACAAAGAGAGAGTCGGTCACAAGAGAACTTGTTTTTCACGCTACGAAATTTAAACCACAGTTATGGCTGATTGGGTGTATTCATGAAGACGATCTTTCAAAAAGAGCGAGGCTATTTTCATTGGTACAACTGCAAGGAGTAGAGTTAGGGAGCAAGGAATCGTTTGTTTTCATAAAGCTTTTTAGGTTAAATTAATATATATTAAATAATTTAAATAATTAATTGAAGTGTATATTGTCTAGTATTCCTTTATTGTCGTCATGATGGATCATACAGTATGATCTGAAATATTGATGCAAAAATGAATACATAATGAAACGAGAAACTCTCATCAATCAATAGATTGTGGAAAACTTATGCATTTTAATAATTGAAATTGTTTCTACAATCTATTAAAACATAAGTATAATGCAATTCATAAGTCTACATTGAAATAAAATAAATTATAATCAAGTAATGTAAGTTTATTTATACACGATAAGATTATTTAATTATTGTTATAAGTTTCTATATAACAAGTATTCTTCAAATTAAATTTAAATGTGACAAGGTATAAGAACATGAAGACAGGTAGAAAAATGATGTGTTAGGGAAAAATAATTTAGATTAAGCGATAAGTAAATTAAATAATAATTAGTAAATAAATTTTGAATGTTTATTAATAAATTTAAAATTGAATCTAGGTTGTTTAGTTTTAAGTCAAGCTTATGAACTAAAGGATCATAAAATTTATTGATCTTTCTATCTTTATTGTTAGTTTTTTATGTCTATGTCTATTTTATTTTTCTAATTATGCAATGAACTTATTTTAAACATGAATTTGGTGGAGTGGTTGGTGCTTATTTTAACGATAAATTTGGTGGAGTGATTGGTACAATTTTTGCTTTTGTTTATAATGCAATTTTAAAGATATTGTTAGATATCAATAAAATGTTCTTTTCTTGTATTGAAGGATCAATTTTTCTAACTAATATGGGCTATACACGATCAACTTGAAGATGGTAAACTTGTCTTTATTCAAGAAATGATACCAATGTGTCTTTTTAGGTGAGAAGAACCACACTTGGTTTAATGATAGTCCATGTTGTAGGCACTTAGATAGAGTCTAAATCTTCTACAATACGAAAATTGTACCAATAATTTTTTTTCATAATGCTAAGGAGGAACTATTGCATGAAAATGTATCAAACATGAAGCATTGCATGAAAATGGATAAACTTCCTAGTTAAGAAACTAGAAAGATTGTAGGCTTGTAAGTCTATATCATTGACATAAGGATATCTTCGTATTTTGTATCTTCAATGCACCATAAATCTTAGGTAGGAGGTCTCTAGGAATTAATGCACATTTCATCTCTTTGATTAATGATGATTTAAATTTATGAACCCCGTCATCTATCTTGTACTCATCTCTAATAAATTTGAACTACTAGTCTATATGTCATGTTATTTTTTGAGTGACCCCTCATCTTTATAGTACAATAATTTATTTAAAATCATTGTTATATTACTCATATTTATTGAATAATAAAAGATGATTCCTATTAGTTGTTACCATTTTCTTTGGTGACATTACTTCTTATTGGCATTTTATTTTGTTATGGAAAAATTATGTCTAATCCATTAAACTAAGTAGTTTGATAAGATCTTAACCACACAAATAATGTTGATCATAATTTCAATACCTCTAATAAAAATAACTAATGGAAGTATGTGTTGATGAAAAAATAAATAGCTTTTCCTAAAAAAATAATGGAAATACATTTGGCGATGAAATATATATACCTTTGAAAAACTAAGAGAATGAACATTGTGTCTTACAAGAAAGATTGACTACATCACTCTAAGAGCACAACACATTTATTATGTCTTTAGTTATTGCCTTATGGGTCACTTGTCAATTTCATTCATATTATAGCTTATGTTTATGGTGCATTGTTTCATTTCTTAATTTAATCAATTCATCCACATGTTTGGGGATAAGTAAATCAAGTGAGGGAGTAGAAAGATAACACAACATATTTATTGTGTCTTCAATTATATCCATAGGGGTCTCTTGCCATTTTCATTCATATTATAGCTTATGTTTATGGTTCATTGCACTTCATTGCTTAATTTAGTCAATTCATTCACATGCTTTGGGGATAAGTAAATGAAGTAGAGTAGAAACAAAAGTAAATGAAGTAATGGAGTAAAAATATTGTAAGACAATAAAAAAACACCATATTTATTGTGTCTTCAATTATTGCCGTAGGGGTCTCTTGTCATTTTCATTCATATTATAGCTTATGTTTATGGTCCATTGCACTTCATTGCTTAATTTAGTCAATTCATTCACATGCTTTGGGGATAAGTAAATGAAGTAGAGTAGAAACATAAGGAAATGAAGTAATGGAGTAAGAACATAGTAAGACAATAAAATTATTGAGTAAAAATATAAGAAACTAAAAAAATTGAATACTAATCAATGATGAGTAAACATTTGTAGATTGTAAAAAATACTTTTGGACAATCAAATATCTCTTTCTACTGAGATGTGAAAGAAATAATTAAAACTAATTTAAAATTTGGTTGGCGTTTCTTACAAAATGTAATTATAGACACACTTTCTTCTGAGATAGATTAGAGACAAAGCTTGCATGACATGTCGAAATAGTTTTTCTAGTTTTAGTTTGGGAATAATCAAGTTGTTTTTTATTAGATTAATTAGGGAAAAGACCCTAATCCCATTACACAACAAAATAATAGAACATCATAAGAAACAACCAACACGTGAACAACAGTTTTGAACAACACAAAGCAACCTAACTACTGAACAAAACAAACCTTACTAATTTAACAAGTTGTTTGGCATCTAGATTTGAAACTATTTTTTGTCTAAATGAATTGACATATAAATATTCACATCATAAATTTTTATTACTGAACAAATAAATAATCGACTACTACTACATAACCCATAGTAATCATTTTATATTCTTAAATAGTAATTAATTAAATAATATTATATTTGATTTATTTAATATTAATTCATCTACGTGTATGAAAAAATGATTCTACCTAAAAGGACAAGCTCTAAAATCTATTATGAAATTTATTAGGAATCAAATTAATTTGGAAGTGAGCAAAGAATAAAAGGAAGTTAATTTTTTTTTGAAGAATTCAATAATGAAAATAGAAACTTTTGTTTGTGTTGAAGATGCTGATTTGTGTTTGTGTTGAAAAGGCCAATTCATCACCACTCTTTATAAAGCACTAAAAGGAAATTAGTGCACAGATCAAGATGGATATAATTCCTTTGGGAGCATTAAACTTTGTTTAAATATGAAATCTTTTGATATGCTTAATATAGCTTTAGAGTTAAATGTCAAGTAATTGCATGTTAATGATTATATTATTATCTTATATTGAACTCCTCACATTCATAGGGATGGGGAACAAAACATTGGAAGATGGTATTGATGTACTATTGGATGTTAATATTAACAAGTTTAATATCATTATAACATTGTGTAGTATTAGAATAATGGTATAATCATTAAATTTGATGCAAATTGAATTGTTAATATCAATATCAAATGAGTGAGATTTTTTTTTTAGTATATCAATTGGGATTTCTAGTGTGGAAGAATAATATCTTACATTTATCTCAAACAATATGATATTTAATGTAAAACTTCTTACACATCTCCTAAATCACTCTTCAAATAATCAACCATCAGTCTAAACAACCTCAACCCATACTTATTATGAGCGAAGTACATTTAGTTCTAGCTCTAGAAATGTTAATTTAGGCCGTGTTTTTATTTTATCTCTAAATATTTTAAATAACTATAGGAGTTTTAATATTTTTAGCAATACCATTTCAATATTTTCCAAGGATAAATGCAATTGTAAAAATAAATTAAAATATGAATGTGTACGAGGAATCCTTCAACCTATTGGGAGCAAGCTCAAACATGCAAACATTAGTGAGTTAGCACATAAATCATATCAAAAAGCATGTAAGAGATCAAGCAAACAACAAAGAAAACCAAATAACATCAGATAGAGCTAGAAAATAAGTAAACAATGCATCCTATTCTACTCATTTTGATTTGCTCTTTTAGATGGATGTGGGTGTGCTCTCTCAAACACACAAAGTGCAATGGATCCCAATGCAAATGCAAGATATATCAAAACAAGAAGAAAGATTCAAGAGCTA
>MU226024.1:566272-595883 GCA_018584345.1 Thuja plicata
TTCTATTAGGTCTTAATAGGTCTTATAGGTCCTATTAGGTATTATTGGTCTTATTAGGTCCTAATCTAGGTCTTATAGGTTCTATTAGGTCTTAAATTAGTCCTATTAGGTCTTAAGTGGTCTTATTTGGTCTTAAGGGTCCTATTAGTTCCCACCGGGTCTTAATTAGTCTTAATTGTTCAAGTAATAGGTCCTAATTGGTCAAGTATTAGTCACATGTTAGGTCTTAATTCCAGTTCTATTAGGTCTTAAGGGTCCTATTAGGTATTAGATCTTATTTGGTCTTTTACGTGTGTGTGTGTGTGTGTGTGTGTGAGAGAGAGAGAGAGAGAGAGAGAGAGAGAGATTATTGTTTATTTTTTGGACCTAGGGTTTGCAATTTTGTTTTCAGTTGTGTCTAGGTTTACATTTAAATTATTTTCTACCTACGGTTTCTTGTTTCAGTTGTGTTTAGGTTTAGGTTTTAGATATCTAGGGTTTTAAGTTTTGAAAGTCTTATTGTTTTCTACAATAATTTACAAAGTAAAATAAAACTAAACATAATATAATTTACTGTAATCCTATTAAAAAAACAAACTTTAAACATTAAACATAATATGTATTGAACATTAAATATTAAACTAGTTCTAAGCAAGGGAGAGAGAGAGAGAGAGAGAGAGAGAGAGAGAGAGAGAGAGAGAGAGAGAGAGAGAGAGATTATTGTTTATTTTCTAGACCTAGGGTTTACAAATTTATTTTCAGTTGCACGTTTAGGTTTACATTTGTGTTTTCTACCTAGAGTTTACAATCTTGTTTCAGTTGTGTTTAGGTTTAAGTTTTCTACCTAGGATTAAATTAGTTTTCAAAGTTTTTGTTGTCTTCTACAATAATTTACAAATTTAAATAAAACTAAACATAACAATTTATTTTAATCCTATTAAAAAAAATTTAAACATTAAACAATAATCATAATACATTTTTTAACATTAAACTAATTAAAAACAATAATAAATAACATTTTTAATGAAAAAATAATAAAAAACAATGATGTGTACTTGGACTCAGAAAAATGACAGCAAGGGGGTCAACGGTAGCTCTCAAAATGGGCACTCATCTATAGAAAAACGTGATTCCATTTTGCAAGTTTTGAAAATGACTTGCAAAATGGGTTAAAAGAAAAATTAAATATTTTTACAAAACGGGCACCCATTTTTAAAAAAATGGGCGCCCGTTTTGGTCTGGGCACCCAAACTAAAATGGGCGCCCGTTTTATATTATGGCTTGGGCACACAAAGCATAATGGGCACCCATTTCTAAAAATGCGGGTGCCCGTTTTGGTTTGCCAATTTTTTTTGGCCGCGGACTTCCGTGGAATTGACACCCAACTTTGTGCTTGCACCCTGGTATAAATTGTTACACCCCATCATACCTTGCCTATATAAGAAAAGCCTCTCATTATACAATACATATTCAACTGATATTCAATCAATGCATTCTTATGCAACTTATATTGTCATTCTCTCTTGTACAAGCTATTTTATTATAGAAAGGATTCTAGGGATGTTGAGGAGTCACCTATCTACTCCTACATCCTACCAAAGCTCCATTTTTGTAGATATATTTCCATATTTAAGAGTTATCATATGGTTTGAAGATCTTGTTGGGGGGTGGGTGGTTCGCTCGAATTGGGCCCAATTCGAGAAAATCCTGTGAATCAATGAAATAGAATAAATTTGCACAAATTTTCCATGGGGAGTTCTCTAGAATAGGCTTCGCTAGAAGGGGTCTTCTTGAAAACCCCCTAAATTTGGCCTTCATCCCCAAAGCCAACAATTTTCTGCAAATTTCCACCCTTTGAAGGTCTCAATCAAGGACCAAATAAAACAATCTTCTAAAACCCAAATGCTAGATGATGCTACTCAAAACAAGATTTGCAATGAATATGATTCTAATATATATTGAGTTCATTGTGACTTTCTATTTTTAATTTAATTAAACATAGGTTGTTTGACTATTTAGCAACTTCTCTGTTCAAAGTTTGTGGAAAAATAGTAAATTAGGAATTTTTTATATGAAAATATCTAGGAAATAGGTATTTATGTTACCTTTATATATACAAATCAAGTTAGAGTGATTCAAATGATTTTTGATATATACAGATCTGAAGTTAGAGTGATCCAAATGAACCTATGTCCAAATTACAGTTAATTTCACATCATAACTCAATAAACTATAAAATATTCGACCAAATTGAAAGAAACCAATTGGATTCTCTAGATATTGTCGTTACAAACCTAACTTCTAAAGAATTACATTTTTAGTAAAAAAGTTATGCTGATCAAAGTGAGTGTCACTCCTTAAAAATGCTGATTTTTCAGACAAACCACTTTTCGAAGGAGAAGGAAAAATGGATACAAATAAATTCCAATTTTTGTAAAAAATATGTATTTAGAAACTAGAAACAAAATGCTAAAAGTCACTAGTTTACATCATCTTAAAATTCTTAATGGGTTTGCAACAGTAGGTGTTCGAAAGCGAAGTATTTTTTTTAGAATGTTCATCTCAGTGTCAAAGTTGGCCAAAAGGTGGGACTCGGTTTTTTTCAGAATGTTCATCTTAGTGTCAAAGTTGGCCAAAACGTTGAATCTAGAACATCAAATAAAGTTAAGATTGGTTTTTTTTTGTCAAAATTTGATATATTTTGACAAAATTATGAGGGTTTATAGACTGGGAAAGTTATTGAATCGAGAGTTAGGTGAATTTTCAAGGCAAATTGGCCAAAATTAGAGCTTTCCATTGCCTCCAAAAGGCCCAAAATCCCTAAAAACAAAAATCAAATCATCAAATTCTAAGACTATTACTGGGGGCATCAAGGAAATGTTTTACCATTATTTTAGTTTTATGGATCCATACAATCAATACAATTCATACTGTATGACATGCACCAGGAACTTGTATCACCATCATGTTAGTAGAAAATAAGAGAATATTACCTATTTTATAGCATATTTTTTGGCATATTTTTTGCAAGCCTTGTGTCACATTACGTCAGAAGGTACAATTTTATGTGTAGGTGATAAGTTAGATTTTTAAATAAAATATTATTATTTTATTTGGCTACACTTTTAATTATATTTTCTAGGTGCTTTGTTCTTATTTCTCGGTCACATTATGACTAGGAGATAAGCATTGTGGGGTGCCATGGGGATTCCTCCACTTTCCAACTACCACTAGCAACATGTTGCCTAACTGACACCACCACCCTTAGCAACACATTTTTTCTCAAATAGTTTAGATAACGATCATATGACTAACTATGGCCAACACTAGGATGCTACAAATTTGGCCCCTTTTGACCCTTTAATGCTCCACATAGGTTGTTTTTTTAAACTGAAATAAAATTTACCCGAGGAGTTATTATTTTGAAATGAGGTATTATTGGGAAGATGTTTCTACCAAACTGTAGTGGTGTACATGATTTTTTATTTATTTATCTATTTGATAGTATTTATTATAACCCAAAGTCATTTTTTTGTTTTGACACCTTAATACATGTACATGTACCTATAGATGTATTAAGGAGACACCTTCTTCTTTGATTGGGCATGTACCTGATTAACTGGATTGTAACATCTTCATATTTCATAATAAGGAGACACGTGATAATTTTCCAAAGACACCACCATCATTCTTCATGCTTCCATATTTTAAAGCATATCTTGAACTAGAAACATTCATACATTCTATCTTGGTTTTGTTTCTTCCTAAGGGGATACAAATTATTTGTAAGCATTGGATAATGTTTTTCCTTCAGATGCTTGCCATTTTTATTGGATATTATTCATTATGAGGCAGTTTCTTAGTCTCTCTTTCCCTCTTATGGGGGGATATTGATTGTAACTTTGTAATGAATGTTGTTCTTTGGAGTATTGATGAGACCTCCACACATCACTTACTCTAATACTAATACATAATTATATTTTCTTTCTCTCTTCTTGTGGGGAGTTTTGTATCACTAAGTTTTCTCATTTTCTACATTTATGAGATATTCCATTGTATTTTATTTGTAAATGGGTACCTAATATGGCATATGTTTTTGGAATCATTGCATATTGCATCATTTGCATAATAATTTCATCTTCCTAAGTTACACTTAAGGGGATATTAGTGTGAATGAGGTTACATCCTACCTATTCATTAGGGGGAATTTGTTCACATGTTAATTTTACTTAGGTCCTAGGTTTTATTATCCATAAGCTAGTTATAATGGAGCCATGTCACTTGATTCATTTTTGGCTATAAAAAATTTAATATTTGTATCAAGTGTAGTTTTTATGCCCGATCATACCTTTCTTATATAAGAAATGCCTCACATTGTACATTAAATATAAAACCAATAAATTAATGAATTATTATGCAATTTATCTTGCCATTCTCTCTTGTGAAATCTATTTTGGTCTAGGAGGGATTTTGGGCATGTTGAGGAGTCACCTATCTACTCCTTTAGCATGTAGGTCAAAGGATGCATCACATCAATACATATATATATATATAAAATTATAACTTGGAACTATTCCTTGATGACCTTGAACATCTAAAATGTTCTTCTCATGCCTAGAGAAGTAGTAATACATATGTATTTATTCATGTAAGTATAGTTTCCATTCATAGCATTCATGATGTCAATATTTTTTGTCCACATTGACAATGATTTATATTTAAAAACACGCACTACAGTTTTTTAATAAAATTTTGGTAGGATTTGGTTATTTTTCAACTTCATCTGATTCAATTTATACAATTAATGGAATAATTAGATGTACATGGAAGTAGTTTAAGTCTACTATTCAAATAGTGGACACTTGCCAAGATAAAATTTCAAGTAAAGTTTTTAAATATGTAGGAGAAGTTAAACCATCTATACGAGTGAGTATTGGTAAGGATAAAGGTTTGAAGTGCACATGAAAAATTAAGAGAAACACCTGGAAGTTCATATGAAAATGTATTGAAAAACTATGAAGAGGTAGGGAATCAAATCCTAAAAGGAAAGTAAGACATGATGAGAAAATATGAATTGGCCAAAGGGAAAAGGGTAAGATTCAACATTTAGGATGTGAGAGGTGATCCATAAGGAGAAAAAAAAAAAAAAATTTAGAAATGCAAAATATAGGATTAGAAAACTTGAGTGTGATTACATTAAAAAGTTTACAATACAGGAGGACATGAAGAATATATAAAATTGTAACTATGGGAAATAAGAGAATGGTAGCACAATCTACAAATGTTCAATTAGGGTTCAAATATCCACATGAATGGAAGAAGGAAAAGTGTAGGAATGTGGGGAATTTGAGCTATAGGAAAGTTGAAAAGTTTGAATATATGAACATGGAGTTTTAAATTCTATAGAGAACAAAAAATATAGGAAGAAGATGAGAATAGTTGTAGAATAGTGAATAATTAGGGAATTAATAAATTTTCAAATTGCACATGTGTTGAGAGTGGGGGGGGGGGGGGGGGTAAANGGGTGTAAATCAATATTTTGTCCCTTTTAATTTACGCCACCATATTTATAACAATATAAAAAATAGTGATCACTATGCAAGAAATGGAAACATCCACACAAGAGAATATCATATTATGTTGAAAACCAGAAGGGAAAAACCATAGCGAGAATAGTTTCTTGGATCTACTACCATAATCTATCCCCACAAAATAATATCATCTTTACAATAATTTTACAAGAATCAACCTACATGAATTACATCCCAAAGGAGACACCAATCTCTTCATAATCAAATTTTTAGGCACCAACCTACAAAAGACTACAACTCCCTCTGATTGAGCTGAGTAAAATAGGCATGGAGCACCTATTGGTATGTGGCAATTGATCATGCTATTAGGTTTAAATTTTGGTGACTTTGTCAGATATGTCTCCCTCCCAAGATTAATTATAGGGGAGTGTAAGGGGTTAGGGTAGTGCAAGTTGTTACCCGCTTGATGAGGGACTAGGGGTAGAGCCTACAATAGGGGTTTGGGAGAAACACCACTAGTGTGGTATGTTGGGGGAAACATATTGAAGAAAATTTCAATCATTATTTAATAAAGGAGTTAACTACTATTTTTTTATTTAAACCAACCTTTGTCAATTCCCAAAAAGGTCTTGATAAACATGTGGTTGTAGAATGTGAAATATAATTAGATTGTAATCTTATTTTCACTGGGTAATAAAAATATAGCGGATGATCATTTCTCTATGGATGCATGCATGATTAGGTGAGATACATCAAATTTGTGTGTTATTGTGGATTGTTATTGTTCACCTCTTTTATTATACATTATATTTATTATTATTTCTTGCTCCAACTTATCTAAACCCTAACAAATAGTATCATAATTGTGTAATTAAATTAGTTGGTGGGAGATTTCACATTTGAGTGGGAGAAATGGAGGAAGCAAGAAAGTTTAAAGTTGAAAATTTCAATGACCAAAAATATATCATAAGGACCTTTTCTCACTGTTGGGTAAATAAGAAAAGAAGTTGATGAATATGAAAAATCCAGAATAGAAGGTTCTTGATATAAAGACACAAGGAACGATATGATTGTGCCTAGTAGCATTAGTGACTTCCAACATATCAAAAGAAAAAATAACAATGGATGTAATGTTGGAATTTGACAAACTATATGAAAAACCCTCAATGACCAACAAGCTATTTCTTATGAAACATTTATTTAATATGAATCTATCAAAATGAGGGTCTATTGTTTATCATTTTAATGAGTTTAACATGGTTAATATTCAATGAATTTCTATAAAAGTAACCTATGACATGATGAGGTTAGAGAAATCTTGATTTTGCGCTCATTTCTTAAAAGTTGAAATAACTTACTCATGACTGTAAATAATTCTATCTCTGGTTCTAACACTTTAAATTTTTATGATGTTGTTGGTATTATCCATACCAAGGAAATGAAAAGGAAAATCACATGTGAGACATAAAGTACAACTTTGACTATTGAGAATAGGGGAAGATTGAAGGAAAGATGAAAGAGCCCATCAAACTATGGACAATCTAAGAATAGTAAAATCCAAATCAAGGGTAAGGCTAGAGTGTTGCCATTATGGGAAGAAACAAAATCTAAAGAAATATTATTGGTCTTGTAAAGGAGAACAAGGAGATAGTTGAAATGAAAATAACGAGGAAGAAAATGTATGAGGTGATGTGTTGCAAGATGCTTTGATCCTTTATTTAGATCATATTATTGATTATTAAGTGGTATACTCAAGGCATCCATTTCATGCTACACCCCAAAGGAAATATTGTCTAGACTATATCCAAGGTGATTTTGGATAATTTAATTTTGGTGATGTTGAACCATGAAAAATAATTGGAAAGGGAAAGATACATATAAAATTATCAAATGGAAATCAATGATTTCTGTAAGAAGTGAGACATGTTCTTGATTTGAGAAGAAATCTAATTTCATTGAAAGATAATTGCTAAGTGAAAGTTGCACAATTATATTTTTAGACAATTAATGGAAGGCTACTTAAGGATCATTGATAATAGCTTAAGGAGAAAAGGTAGGTACAATGTATTTATCTTTTGGTAATTCTGATTTTTAGATTTCCTTAGCTTTCAATAGGATTTTTGGTTAGATTGGTTGTTGTTTTGTCATTGATGTCAAGCTATTGATTAATTGATTTATATTGTGTTACCATATCTTAAGAGAAGAATTTAAATGGGTGACAAATACAGATCAAACAATGATGAAGTAATGATGATATAGTTGTTTTCTACTATACATTTGATGTTATCAAATCGGTACATTTGATTGATCAAGTCAAGAACTGCAATGAATTAAGTTATGACTAAAAGAGATACTTTACCAATCTAGACTGAGCCAGTTGGTAGAATTTTATGTGAGTCGGTTACAGTTACCGAGCACTGAAGATGAGTTAGACACTGTGCAATGAATGAAGTCAGTTACCAAGTTGCAAAATAAGTTTTAACGAGTATAATATACTAGTATTAAATGATTATGAAATCAAATTTAATGCCAAGCAACGATGAACTAGATGAGGAAATGAATTAAATGAAGTTTGTTACAAGATCTACTAATGGGAAAATTCAATGAGAATATCTAAGGAAAAGATCAAGAGGTTAAACATAATTATGAAAGTTCCAAGAAAAGTTACAAGTTCTGAGGTAAAAGTGATATGGTTTACCGAGTTGAGAAATATGAAGAAGATGATCAAACAGTTGAGCGCAAAGGAAGGAAAATCATATTAAGGATATTAAGAGGAAAAAGTATGTCTATATAAGGAATAAGGATTACACTGAGTGTAAGGCTGCCGACGAATTGAATAGAGAAGAAAAGAAGATGAAGAACAACATTTTAGGGAGCAGAACAGAGAAAGACAGATTGAAGAATCTACAGTCTAAGAAAGAGATCAATGGAGTATGAGATGCCATTATTCAATTGAGCATAAAGGATCTGATTCAAGCATAATGAGTTGCTATTTTTATAGATCAAAGTTTACCATTGCTTATTAATATTTTTAATAGAGAAATCTCTTAACCGAGTGGATTTAACCATCCTATTTGTAAAACCTAGAATTAGGTGACATTCCAAAAGAGTGTTTGAATACCTCTAAAAATTCCACTCCTAACAGGGTGAAGTTCTTAATAGATCTGAGATAAATCTCCTAACAGGGTCACATTTAGCAAATATGTTTGTAATCTTTAACATGATAAGTTCTTAACCAAGCGTACTTCAATAGGGTACATTTTTATTATGGGTTACAATTCCCACAGAGGTTTTTCCCAAATAAGGTTTCCTCATTAAATCATGTGTCAATGAGTTATATCTTATGTTTACATGGTTAATCTGATGTTGTTAAGTTTGAATGATTGATTGCCGCTTATGTTATTTGGTGAATTGGTTATTTATTATATTCAGTATTTACCGAGTGAATCAGTGAGTTTAGTTTTAAGAGTTTAAGTTTGATTTGTCTGATTAACCCCCCCTCTTAGTGGGACCAACAATATCATCCTTCAAAAAATATTTAATTCAATAATTTAAAAAAAATGAAAAATCAATCACTATCATATAAACTACACAAATATTATGTCTCATTAATTCTCTATGATATATAAATATGCAAAGCATAGTAATAAAATTATTTAATGCTTGAATGTATCTTTATATTATGACAAAAATTATATATAAAGTTCACAAATTTTTTAATTGTTTTATAGAATTATGAACTTTAATGAAAAAATAGAAAAAAATGCAACTCTAGAAAATTGAGAAAATAATAATAAAAAGATTAATAAAGTATATGAAAATACTTTATATCTTGTATCATTATTTTATATACACATTATATATTTAGTTGGTAACAAATGAACCAATGAATGAGAGTAGAATCAAAATAGTTTGACTAATGGAATAGTACTAGTAATTAGTTATTTACTATTGATAAAATCTTTTTTTCTATTTGTTTTGACTATAACATAGTTAAATGTGGAGTCAAGATATTTCATATCAATTTGTTTAGTTGGTAATATATCAAATAATGAGAGAGTAGAATTAAAATATGTTGACTAGATTTTGTAATGTATATTTATTTAGTTAGAATTTTAAAATTATTTTATATATCATTCTATTTGTTAATAGTAATTAATGAAAAATTCAATGATATGCCAATTTTCATATCATCCCTCAAAAAATATTTAATTCAATAATTTAAAAAAATAAAAAATCAATCACTATCATATAAACTACACAAATATCCTGTCTCATTAATTCTCTATGATATATAAATATGCAATGCATAGTAATAAAATTATTTAGTAAAATTATCTAATGCTTGAATGTATCTTTATATTATGACAAAAATTATATATAAAGTTCACAAAAAGTTTAATGAACCTTAAGAAAAAATAAAATGAAAATGCAACTCTAGAAAAGTGAGAAACTAATAAAAAAAGGATTAATAAAGTATATGAAAATACATCATATTTTCCATTAACTCATTGATTTTGTCATATTTATAAGGTTTCTCTCTACTTTAATATTGCAAAACATAGAGAAAAAATAATAGTGTTTGAAATTGGAATAGATTTCTTGTGACCTATTCATTTTGACTATTGAGAGGAAGGATTGTGTGCATCATTGGTAGTGAGATTCCAAGTCATCATGATTTATAGATTATGATTTGATATAAAGAATCTAGAAGAATTTTTGGTACAATATCTGTATATATCATTGTTGTGAGTAATAAAAATAAGTATTTGACAACATTGTTTGGAGCTCAAGATTTTCCATCTCACTTTTTTTATAGAAGATATTACAAGTATTGACTATATTCAAATTGGTGTGATTAGTAGCACAAAAGTATCAAAAGTCATTTTTCTTGTAGAGGTGCATGTAATTTTTTCATATGTTATTTCTTTAAGCACTACATATGGTTTAAGTAAAAAATAATTTTTATAAAGACAAAATTGCTTAATATTATTTCAAAACACATGCTAGTGGTTTTATTTCTTGCAAATTTCATGATGTCTCTTCTTATCTTGTATAGTTATGTTATACTTATTTTAATTTCAAAACTTATTTTGTGATAATCATTATTTTAATTTTTAGAATTAATTTGGCATAATCATTCTTGTTCTTTGCAATTTTATTAAATATTTCTTAGCATTCAAAATATAAGCTTTTGGTTTTGATTGTGTGAGAATTTTTAGCATCACAAAAATAGTCACACGATCAAAGCTAGAAACTTACATTTTGAATTCTAATGGATTGTGTAAATTTGATTACATTGATATTTCTTATCATTTTGTTCATCAAGTTCTTCCTAATCACTTTGATAAATATTATTCTACTATGATTTTTTTTAGAGATGTTTAGGGGTAGATTTTTAAAGGCTACCCCACCTTTGAAAATGCCCAAATAATCAAATAAAATCCTTATAGTTCTTCATAATAAACACTGTCTTAAAAAGGGCTTGATGTAGTTGACATTTTTCTTAGTACCAAATAGGTTGATTGGATCCCTCTTGAGCACAAATAGAACACCAGTGAACTCCTTTACTTCCCTTCAATATAGGAATTCTTGAAATATAAGTGATCTTCCAATTAACTACTTGTGCTCTTATAAAGTAAGCATACTCTTCTTTCATTATCAACTCTAGAATTTCCATCCATATAGACATCTTCTTCTTAAAAAATGCATATTCATAAGAGGGTATGCATATGGAAATAGGGGACAAAAATGAGGTTAGAAGTGACTACCTTTTAAGTAAAAAATGATTTTGGTTGAGAAACATAAGATAACAATACTCTAAAATTGAAGATGTGATAAGAACAAGAGTTGTAGTGCTTATGATCTTGTGTTTAAGCGACTATTTTTAAAATAGAGGAGACAAAGAGATTCAAATAGGGGAGCGCGCAAAGCGCTGTTGTTCATATTAGAAACATATGACATAGTAGATCTAATGTGCTTCATCTTTCTATTTTTATTTAAAAATATAAATACTGCAATCTAATGTGGTCCCACTAAAATGTTAAATTTTAAAGTGTAATTCACAAATCGATTCAATAAAAATATACCCCATATTATATAGTTTATCATTAATTTTTGGCCAAATTTTCATCAATATATGATTTTTACTAATTTTAAAGTAGAAATCTCTTGAAAAATAAAAAGTTGAGCATGCTCACCCTAATTTTTGAAAGCTAATTTTTTTAATGTATATAAAATAGATTCAAGAATTTAAAAATACAATTTATTTTAAATTTGAATGAATGGATAATTTAAATGATACTTCAAATAATACTCATATATTTTTTAGAAAAATAAAGGCACCAACAAAATAAATTGAAAAAATCTTAATATACTAAAAGAAAAAGTTTTTATATTGAATCTTGTTTGGATTAACTTTGAAATATTTCATAACGTGACTCAAATCTTTCTTTACATTCAATCATTTCTATATAATATACAAAACATGAATTTTAGCCTTGACATGCAAGTAAAATAATTTGGGTTGGATTCTAAAGGTGAATCCAACCCTAAAATTTTGCAATAGCTAAGGTATCCTATATTGTACTTGAATAATATAGTCCATGCTTGTGATATATCATGCTCATGCTATAATATAAAGATATTTTAATGAAAAAAACTAAAATGTTCAAAAAACATATGCACCCCATCATTTTATATCCAAAAACATTATACCTTGCATGTTACACATGTTATGAATTTTTTTTTTTTAGAAAAAGGAATATAGCCGAATTCTATTAATAATATAGTTATTACATGATATTGTCAATAAAAAAGGTTCTTGACAACTTGATTTTCAACAAGATTTCTAGCTATGAGAAGCCAATCTAAAGACTACCCCCTTACAGATGTACCGAGCCAAACATTGTGCAAAATGGCTCAAGATTATACCTACAAGGACTACAATCCCAAATTTTACATTACCATAGCATTTTGTATCAAAATTGTTGCAGAAATATCTCCGTGTCGTTACATTCCACCATTTACCCAACTACATGTATAAACAAGAAAGTTCCCTTATAAAACTATCAAAAGCTTTAAAATTATGCAAATATATTCGATGACCCAGTGCATATTTCAAAAACATGGAAGAAGCTATAATTGTTCTTCCATAACATCTCCATGGCGCTGTGAATCTTCATCACCTAGTTCAATATCCACTTGCACAACAACATCATTGAGAAAATGCTCATGATCGAGCAGAACTAGTAAAGCATTTACATTTTCACAAATTTTCTCTACAAGTACATGTATAGAGACCTTCTAATGGGAAACATCTAAACAGCCAACTAAAAATTATTTCTTACCAAGGGGGGACACTTAGTATATTTTTCAACTCCTATTATATGTTTTACGTTTTAGTTGGCTATTTAGCCAATACCCTTCTAATGTACCTATATTTATGTGTTTCCAAAGCAATCTTAAAGCTGTTAAAAAAAAACCACAAAGGAGTGATCATTTAAAAGTGATTCACAAGGGAAAAGACCCCCAATATGGCTCTTACTCTCCCAAATATCATAATCTTGCACTACAACAAGTAGAGATTCATTAGATAACACACCAATTTTGGCAACCTTTCTCACAATCAATTGCAAAGCCAACACATATTGTAAAAGATCAAGAGCATTAGACAAAAAAATGGATAACACTTAGCTAGGGAAAATAATTCTTCTAGGAGTTGGTGAAAGAAATTCCATACTAATAACGCGCTTGAAATTTCTCTTAAACTGATAACAATGCATGTTAAAAATAGGCTTGAGATCCTCATCTGTGACTTTCCCAACAAAAGTCCTTTCATCTACAAGCAAAGGAATGTAAATATGGTAATTTCTGGTTGGGTATTTCATTTGGAAAACTTGGCAACTTATACAACGACAACAAACTTTTGTTTCTTCTTCCTTAGTAGCCATCGACACTTTGCTGCTCATTGCATACAATAAATAGAAAAAATAACTACCATGTTACAATGGTGAGGAAAAATGATTACGCCCTTGATCTCCAAGGTTGTTTAGCACAACATTTATTCTTGACATGGATTAATCGCCTCCTGTATCTTCTATATGTATATTGGTTTTATCAGACATTAACATGTCGATCTTTTGGTGCAATGATAACTGCTAGTTATAACAAGTGGTATCAAAGCTTGGTCACAAGTTCCAACCCCGCGCTTGAGCCGGGGGGGATTCTTACAATGGTGAGAAAGAATGATTTCACCCTTGGTCTCCTTGGTTTTTCAACACAGTGGTGGTTCATGACATGGATTAACCACCTCTTGTGTCTTCTATATGTCTAGTAGTTGTATCAAGCATTAATAGGTCGATGTTTTGGTGTAATGACAACTACTAGTTGTAACAAGAACGTCTACTTAAAGAAGAAAGAATTCTGCAAGGATGGGAGATAGTAATTGCAAAGTACACACAATCCTCACTAGCAACACTTGGGGGTAAATTAATATTCTCTGCAATCAATACACAAACTGGTTAGTACAAAATCATTTTTCAACGATGTCACAAAAGGCTCCAAAAATCTACTTTTCTTAGCTTCGAATGAGGAAATATGCAATATCCATCTCTTCGCTATATGTCCTCCATTTTTTTCACACATGCAAGGCATGTAACACTAATGTGTAATCCACTACTTAACCTTCCCAATGCATCGGTAACAAACAACTCAAACTTCATAAATTGTTTGAAAGGACTTGAAACATCATGTTTCAACGCTGCGACTTTAGTGAAGTGTCATTAAATCATTAATAGAGATATTAACATGTGTTACCAAATGGATACCATTAATCATTAGAGCTTGTGATTTTTGCCTTTATGATAACATGTTAAACACCTACAATTTGAAAGGAATGACACTATTGACCCATTAGCCTTAAGACACTCTTTTGATCCCCAATCATTTGATATCCTAGTCATACCACAAATGTGGAAACACATATATTGTCTGATTTACACATCCTTTAGAGTGAGCTGCACCTGGAACCTTGAGGACATATTTAAATCTCTTGCTTAGCCTATGATCTATCAAGCTCTACTATCTCTGTTAACTAGGGAAAATCATTCCATCTAAAGAACCCCTCAAGTGTGTCAATTTCTTTACCATCCCCACCCATATTGACCAGTGTATTTGCAAACTTATTACCTTCTCGATAAGTATGAGAGAGAAGGTAAAATTCAAACGAGTCTAATAGCTGCCAATCTTGGTGTAGAATATAATGCAAGTGCCAATTAAAAATTCATGTTATTACATACATTAATGATGACTAAATAATTTCCCTCAACATGAATTTTCTTAACACATATTCTTATGGCTAGAGTTAGTTCATGTAACAGAGCACTTGCGTCTGCCATATTGTTCGTTCCATGAGGAAGGACAAAAGATTCCTACCCATAAGGATCCTAATTCATCTTTGAGACACATAACTGCACGTGAAACTCCTGGATTTCTCCTTGATACACCATCAAAATTCAGTTTAATAAATGTTATTTTGGTGGATGCCATTTTATTTGTGTCCTATCCACTTTTGGTTTAAATGGAAGTGTGTAAATGTTGTACCTGCAAGAATGTTGCACACAACCACTCAATAAGACTTTATATCAACATGTTAGCATCAAATTAAACCAAATTAAACCAATAAACATATCAAAAATGTCCTATTGCTTCCTAGATAGAAGATTTACAATAATTTCATAAGATGCTCTCAGATTAAGCAAGAATTCTAAGCAAATAGACAATCTAGGATGAAAGATTTCATATAAAAATGCATGAAAAGATGTTCCATTATTCTCCATTTATGATCAAAGGCATGAAATGGAAACTATTTATCTTAAGAGAAAATGAACTAGATTATGCTCGAATGAAATTGACATTAATTTGATGCTAAAATGCACTATTCACCTATATGAAATGAGCTAGAATGGCTGCATTATATAGATTTTTCTTAGAGGAAAAAGGCTTCAAAATCAAATTTGAATTTGATGGGTGAGATGCATCCATGGGGGATAACTAAGATCAAAGCTCAATTGATCCGCGTGAATACCTCTTATTGGTTGGAGGTTTGACTTTTGAGGCAAGTTGAAGGAATATTAATGTTTTGATTTAATTAATTCCTTTTAATAAATTTCTTTAGCCATGTATTTTTTTATTTTGATTTGATTTAAATGACCAAGATTAATTGATGAATTAATGCCTCTTGGTGAGTGATCTTGGATTCTTGATTTTTGATTAATTATATATTTAAATTGATCTATTTCAATTATATAATTGTGATTAGCTTTGAATTGAAAGTCTTAATTAGAACTTAGGGGACTTGATTTCAGATTAGGGCTTTTGAATTCATTAGACCATTTTCAGATGATTACATTTGCCCCTCTTTGAATTGATGTATGATCAATGTGTTGATTCAAAGAACATATGATATTTACTAGCGATCGAATAGTTGGATATGAAGCGATGAAACTATTCTTGATTAGAAATTGATTCCAAACTCGACTGAACGAAAAGTGATTGAAGCTGCTAGAGATTCTAGATTTCTTGATGGAACTGATGTGATGACTAGAGGTTCAATTTGATGTGGTGCGATGAAATTGATGTGCCAACTTGTTATGATTTTAGATGATATACTGAGACCAAAATAATTAATTTGATGTGTAGCGATGAAACTGATTACCTTCCTGATTGTTGAGGATAATAACACCTAATCAATTTGATATCAAGAGGTGAAATTGATTACTGTTACAAAAATGTTTGAAATATTGATCAAATAATCAGTTTGATGTGAAGCAATGAAATTGATATCTTTCAAGACCTAATTCAGAAAGATTGACCAGACAACTAGTTTGATGTGATGTGATGAAACTGATTTCTAGCAAAGATTTGAACAAATGATCAATTTGATGCGAAGCGTTGAAACTGATCACTGTTGAGAATTTGATTGAGATAACTAACTTGATATGGATCCTGATGAAGTCACTTATCTCTTGATGTTCCAATGAAGAGACTACCAATTTGATGTGGTGTGTTGAAATTGATATCTCCACTAATGTTTAAAACTTGAATTTTGATAAGAGCGAGTAATTTGATGTGAAGAGATGAAATCACTCATTCTGAGATTAGCTGATTTAGGATCATCAACTTGATATGATGTCTGAATAAGAATCCCCCAGCTGTTGAAAATTCAATTTTCTTGATAACTTGATCAATTGTAGAGTCAAATCAGAATTTGACAATGCCCTAGTTATTGAAATGCTTTGGTAACATGATCACTTGATTAAGAATGATTGATTATGCCCCCTTGGAATCAAAATGGACATGAGATTACTTGAGTTCCAGGTGAAAACTTCCAAATGAGAATGATAAGCTTGGAATGGAGATTTTGATTCCAATAGAAAAGATCATGGCAAGAACCACGAAGAAACTAGTTCTCATTTGGTCAAAATCAGACTCTGTATGATGAAGATAGAGACAAAAAGGTGCAAGTGATGAGAAATATCTTGGTGGAAAAGTTTGAAATTAATTACCCCCTAAAATGAGATTAAATAGGGTAAAAATCTCAAAAATTACTATTCATTTTTACTATTCATAGTGAGATAATTGCAGATCTCAGAGAGAGAAGACTCCAATCCCTTTGGAGAAACATCGGTTCGAGGTTGTCTAGCATCATGAGTGTCCTGCCCACTACCCTCCTGTGGTATGTAATCAATAATCTCTTGTAAATTTCATCATTAATGCTCGTTTAGGCTCATAAATGCTTGTGAAATTTGAATTTATTATTTTCTTCTTGGAAAGTCATTTTAGGTCAGTAGAAAGTCATTTCCAGAATGTTTCATCATTTCTGGTAGTTTAACTATTGTTTCTAATTTTAGATTAGTCATTTCCGGGGAACTATCATTTCTGGTTTTCCAAGTGTCATTTTCAGTATGTGAAACATCATTTTTGGAATGAAAAGTCATTTCTAGGAAATACAAAGTCATTTCCCATGTGAAAGGTCATTTGCAGTCAAAATATCAGTTGTAGTCTCTGAAATGTCATTTTGAGGACAACGAGCCTTAAACTTAGTTTTGAAGTTTGAAAATTCATTAAGTCCAAATGTTGTTGCCTATGTTAACTTGTTAGAATAGATATCTTTCTAGTCTGACCTATTTTTACCTTCTTGTTTGCCCCCAAAATATGATTTTACCTGTGTTTACATTTGTAGGTTTATAGAGGTACCTTATTGATGCGAGGTCCATACCCTCGTGTATTTTATTTGATCCAATCTCTGTTCGCTGAGGATCATCAAGACATCGACCACTATGGCCTAGGTTTTCTTCTAGAGATTCTTGAGCACTGGGTCAACAAAGGGTTGTTGACTGCTTTGATTGAGTGATGACATTCATAAAATAATATGTTCCACTTGCCAACTGGAGAGATTACAATGACCCTAGAGGACGTGTGGAGGATTCTACGTAGTCCTATGATGGGAGAGCTTCCATACTATGATTCTACCAGACACACCTATATTGATGCTACCGTTCGAGTGTTCTAGGATCCTCTGATTGTGGAGATACATATTACCTGGGAGAGGATAGAGAGATAGGGCCTAGTGCTTCTTGGAGTCTTAGCAGAATTGTTCAAAGGTTTCCTTGTGCCAGATCAGAGTGCACAGGGATTTTCAGTAGGTTGGGGTTGATTGTTGGAGGATTAACTTTAGAGTCCCCGAAGGATGGCTTGGGGTACCTTTCTCCTTATCCATTTGTACCATGATCTTCATCAGGTGGTTTATAGACATGATACATCTATGTCATTTGGTTTATTACTATTATAAATTTGGGCATGGGAGCACATCCCAGTTACATGACCAGTAGTAGTGTGGTCTCCTCAGAGAGATGAGCCTTATATTTATATGTATGATGGAGACATTGTGTAGCCACATCTTGGCAATCTAGCATATTGGAGATGAGCTATAGATGACATGACTATCATTATCTGGAATCCATATTTGGATTGTGAGGAGTGGGGTAGTGACACGTGAGAGATGCCTTATGTATGCACAAAACATTATCTGATTGGGCGCACTCCTCATGTTATTGAGAGATTCTTAGTTACACGCATCCTAAAATAGTTTGGTGTGGCACAACCGATGCCCTAGGGTATGGCTTCATATTCTAGGACATGTGAGAAGGAGGCATAGTGGGGCCCTCATTTGAGATATGATACCTTACTTATTGATTGGGAATTAGTGGTTAGTACCTATTTAGTGGGATTTTGTTCTAGATATTATAGATGTCGGGATGACTGCATATTATTTTGCGTATTTTTCTCAGCATCCATTTCTACGATTGACCTCTCCTAATGAGGCGATACTTGCTATGGTAGATGCCAGAGATGATGATGATGATGATGATGATTGATGGGTAGTCTGGGGCCTAATGCTCTAGAGTCAGCCTGACTCTACTCTAAGGTCTCTTTATCAAACCTTTTAGGGTATCCTAAACCCTAACCCAAGGGAAGTCACTAAGATCTTCACCTCTCACTCAAGACCCAGTTCCCCACCAACAAGTTATCTCTCCATGCTCACTAAACCTAAAAGGGTAGATTAATTCTCTTGGCTAGACCTACTCATTTATCCTGCACTCTCACAACATCTCTCTTCACTTTTCTTCCCTAACCAGACTATCACCAAGCTTGCTTAGGGAAAGAACTTCATTTGCATGTCCAACACTTCTCCTACACTAACAAAACAAAAAAATATGTACAAGGGCTCCTCTCGAATTCTATCTAGGCACATGGTTCTCACCATGGATTCAATAACCTCGAGGAGCCATACAATATAACTACCCAAAATGGGCCAAGAACTCACAACTTGCAAAACAAAACAAAAAAACACTATTTGCACTTGAAAATAGACAATGAAACTCAAAAGATAGACTAAGAACACACTCTTCAATTTCTATTAACTTTTTCAATCTCTATGAAAACACACATCTCCAAAAACATCACACATCCATGTATATAACCTGCGCTCTCCAAAAAATTTCAGCAACCTCATGAATGTAGGTATGGGTGATCATTAATCAATCTCCCATCACTTCAGCCAGAAGTAACTACCCATTGAAGACAAAGTGACACATATTGAGCCATTATAATTGACTGGGCTGGTCAGAAAAGACAAAGCCATGATTTCTGGGTTGTTAACCAACATCATCGAGCATCAATATTGAGCATCAGAATAAACTGAGCATTGACACCCGAGCATCAGGACAAACTGGACACCCGAAAGAAACCTCGAGCGACATCACCAAAAAAAATTCCTAAGAAACATAGTGTAACTTGAGAAACATTCCTGAGTGACATCGCCGAGCATTTTGAACAGCATTCCCGAGCAACATAGTGCAACCCAAGCACCAGTATTTCCCGAACACCAGTGTAGACCAAGCACCAGTATAAGTGCAACCTAAGCATTTTTCCTTCCTTTCTTTTCACCATCTGAGGTTCCTAGTGCCTTGGTTGGATTTCCATAGGCTTACAAACTACCTCAACACACACTAAACTAAAAAAAAAACAACTTAAACAAATGTGGTGTTTGATCACTGAATTGACCTCAGTCATTACAAAAGTGGTAGAACAGAACACCTTACAAAAAACTTACAAACCCAAAATTATTTCTAACCTAGGTTCTCCTACACCAATGATAGAGGTGGCAGAGTAGTTAGGGCTTCTTCTCACAGATGCTCCAGCAGTAGTGAGGATAGTGGTGGTAGAGCTCCTGGTGGTTAGCCTAGACAAGTTAGAGTATGGATTATAGGTCCAACATAGCTAGTGGCTACACATGTACCTTCTTCTTTGTAGGTTCCTTCTTCATCATAGGTGCCTCCTATTGTTACTTCTTCTCAGACTCCTGGCATATCACAGATGCTAGTTGCATCACACAGTTTATCTTTGGCTAAGTTTCCATCTTCTTTATAGATGCCTCCTACTAAATAGGTGACTCTGTCTACACAGGTGTCCCCACAACTAAGAGTTATCAGGACCACTGGTATAGGTACTCATCCTGGGAGTTAGATTGGATCACATATAGGTACCCCACCTATGTCGAGTATAGGGTATACAGATATTCATATACGTCCTCCCCCTCAAAGAGGAGTACAGATAGGTCCTAGAGATGTAAAGGTACCCAGTCCTAGTCTGATAGGCATACCACCACAGAGTAGAGGTGATGCAGATTTGATTTCTTGGCTTCATAAAGAGAGGTCAGTTACAGACTCACATAGTTTTCTTATAGGCACATTTGGCAGATAGGGACAGATCTTTAGACAGAGCTCAAAGATATGTCACCCTGCAGCGTAGTAGAGATTCTTATTATTAGGCTGCATACTTCTCAGTAGTACCAATCCTACTACCAGGGTTGCTCCATTTTCATGAGAAACAACATAGTTAGAGGGTGTCGGACCGAGAATATTTGATGTTCCCCCACTAGGACCACTAAGAGATGATACTGGCAGTCATTCATGATTGTCCTTGAGCATTGTCAACATTTTTGATAATGATATATTGATATTACTGTGATATAATACCATTTTGATTGATTTATACGATGTATTCCATGGAAAATATTGATATATGATGACATTCTCTTGTTATTATTTCTTTGTATCATTGTCACTCATGTTTTTATGCATTATGAGATGATTATGATTATTCTTTGAGCACTTTGTTTTATTTCCTTATGCTGTGGATGCAAATGTATGGATGCATTTATTTTTGTATATTTTTGATGCATATATGCGATGTTAGATTAATGTTATGGATGCATATGTAAATGATTTTAATGATAGTTAGTGAAATGCAGTTGACATGAATATGAAAATTATGGTTTTTATTTTAGTGATTACAATACTCAATCGTAAGAGAAATGATATCATCTTCAATGTTTGAAGTTTTCTTTTCCCTCTTTAAATTTATGTTATTACAACCTTTAACAATACCATTTTCTAGAATGCCATGCAACTCCTAGAATGCAATACAATGCTATAATTCAATGTAGATTCAATCCTTGTCTTTATTGTGTGCTTATATTCATCAATGAGATTTAGCGAGCCACCGTTTGATACAACCAACACTGATACTCAAGCAATCATGTTAGTATGAATATCACATTTCTCAGATGCAAGTACATACAATAGTCACTAGTTCTTAGGTGACCATGATAATATGAATACTACTTGTGTTAGATGCTTGACTTAGTATAACCACCACAAATAATTTCTTTATTCTGGTGATATGAATACTAATGAGTTAAGTTTTGATATTTCATTTTGACACAAGCATCAAGATATGACATATCATGATGTCCCGAGCATAAGTTGTGTCAACAAAAAAATAGAAAAGAAAGAATATATCATATTAATTCCTTGCTCTTCTAGTACAATGACTCATGTAATTTCTCCAGATATATGATAATCATCAATTGACAAGATAACAATCCTGTCTAACATAGGTGTTTCCTTTGGTCTCAGAATCAGAGCCTTTCATGTAGCTTTAATCTTGTCATCATAGACCTTGTCAAAGATCGATGTAGATTACAAGAAGAAATCAAAGAAAATATCATGCCCCCTATCCTAGTGTTTCTAGCATTAGAGCATCATTGAAGCACTCGAGAGATGTGATAAGCGAAAAACCAATAATGAACATGCAGTCATTCAAAGAAAAACATCCTGACTCCTTCCTTGATCTTCTAGTATGGATACATCATAGAGTTACTCAGAAATCTGAATTTGTGCAAGCATATTATATGACTGCTCATTTCTATACTTGTGTTTTTGATTAATAGATTCAATGTGATCACTTGACAACAAGATAAGTGTTTAAGAAAAATTATTTTCTTTGTTGATGTGAAATGTGACTTGATCAATGGTATTGAAAATACCTTTGCTTGGTTGGTGGTATTTAAGAAATACCTTTGTTTGATTGATTGGTATTGAGAAATACCTTTGATTATGATGAGTCTCCTTGAGGCAGATTCAATTGTCCATTTTCAATGAAGATAAGATTGGATTCCAAACCATGGTGATTTTGAAAATGATTTATTGAACAACTAGGGATGCGATCTTGTTTTTGCGGGTCCAGAGGTCTTGAAGTGCCTTCTAAAGAGATATTCGAGCATTGATAGGCAAATAAATGAGATGAAAAATGGTGCCTATTTACCAAGTTTTCACCACTCATAGGATTTCTATTTTTGCTACCAAGGCACCTTGTTTACCATATTTTCAGTAAGGTACGATTTTTTTGTTTTTCATTTTTTTTCTTCTCTTTTTCCTCTTTTTTTTTCTTTCTCTTTTTTCATTTTTCAGATTTTTTTGATGTTATCCAAGCACCTATTTGCCAGGTTTTCACTGGGACAATTATTTTTTCAGCTTCTTTTTCTGCTTTTTAGGATTTTTTTCATGACTTTTTCCACTGTTTTTTAGTTTTTTTAGAATCTTTTCCACTGTTCCACAACTACTTACAACAATCTAGGCATAGATTATCTTTAGATGATTGGTATTGATTGGATTAGGAAGTACATCTCCTTCTATGGTAGCTAATTGATAAGCCCCAGTCCCAAATACTGTTGTGATTATGAAAGGCCCTAACCAATTAGGCTCAAACTCTCCATTCTTTTCTCTTTGTTGTTGATTTTTAGGATTTTCTCATAGCACTAGATCTCCCACTTGAAACTCACAAGGTTTGAATTTCTTATTGTAGCCTTTTTCCCATTCACTTATGATATCCTTGTAAATGTTCAAAAGCATCTCGATGTCTTTCAACCAATAGTTCTAGGTGTTGTAATCGTGAGACCCTGTAGCCATCATCTGTGATCAAACCTTGTAAAAATAATCTTAAGGATGGAATTTATACCTCAATTGGAAGAACTTCTTCAGCCCCATAAACCAAAGAATAGGACATAGCTCCAGTTGGTGTTCTAATACTTGTTCAATAGGCCCACAAAGCCAGATTGATTTGAACATTCCAATCTCTAATAGAATCATTGACCATTAATATTATAATCTTGAGGATGTTCTTATTTCTTTCCTCTGCCTATGCATTTCCCTGAGGATAATAGATGGAGGAGAAATGTTGAGTAATTTGAAACTTGTTACAAAGTTCTGTCACATCCTTATTTTTGAATTGTTTCATTATCTGTCACAATGGAATAGGGAAGACTGTACCGACAAATGATATAGTTGAGGATAAACAATGAGATTTTATTTCCTGTTGCCATGATTAAGGGTATAACTTCAACCCATTTTGTAAAGTATTCAGTTGTTGTGATAATGAACTTATGTCCATTGGAGGATGATGGGTAAATCTGACCAATTAGATCAAAGGCCCATTGCTGAAAAAGGCCAGTGTGTAATAAAGGGTAACAAATCTCGTGCAGGTGCATGTATAAGATTGCCATGTATTTGACATTTCTTGCAAGATTTTGAGAACTTAACGACATATTTCTCCATTCTAGGATAATAGTATCCAATACACAAGAGTTTCTTAGCCAAAATAAGACCATTCAAATGCGATCCACAAATACCTTCATGGACTTCGTGTAAAGAGTTGTTTGATTCTTCAAGATCTAAATATATTAGTAAAGTACCATCAAAACCTCATCGATACAAATCATCTGCTATGATCACATGTTTGGAACCTTGGCGACTACTATTGCATTTTTGGTTTTTGGATATACCTTCAGGTAAAGCATTGGTTTCAAGGTAGTTATAGATAGGTCCATAATGAGGGGAATGACAACCCATAAGTTGGCATACTAGCTTGGAATTAGGACAATTATAGGAAGGATAAGGTAACTCATCCACTAGGAATTCATATCTCCCATGGTTATCTTAAAATTGTAAAAGAGACATGAGATTAGCCATTACATAAGCTGCTTGATTGTGTAATCTAGGAATCTGTTCAAATTTTATGCCAATAAAATATTGCTTCAATTCATCCACCATGTTTTTGTATTGTACGATCTTATAATCTTTAGTCTGATATTCATTATTGATTTTTTTTATGAGAAGATGAGAATCACCATAGAGATGTAATTTCATAACTTTCCATTCTAATGCCATCTTTAATCTATTTACCAAGGCTTCATATTCCATAATATTGTTAGTACATAAGAATAAAATCTTGTATACCTTAGGTATTGTGAATCCTTGAGGTGATATGAATACTATACCTACTTCTGATCCATGGTGTGTGAAGGAATCATCAAAATACATCTTCCAGGTGTGCTTTGTCATCATTAGGATCAATTCATCTAGAAAATCAATTGTTAAAGGACTATCTCCTGACAATGGTGCATCTGCCAATTGGTCCACAATGAATTTCCCTTTGATGGCTTTCCTTTCAACATATTCGATATCAAATTCATTGAGTATCATCACCCACTTAGCCAATCTACCTGTTAAGGTTGCTTTGTTTAAGAGATATTTCAGAGGATCAATCTTGGCCACCAACTTGATTGAATGTACCATCATATATTGCCAGAATTTATGAGATGCAAACACCACTGTTAGAAAATATTTTTCAATAGGTGTATAGTTAAGTTCGTATTGCACTAGTGTTTTGCTGATGCAATAAATTGCTCGTTCTTTCCTGTTTTCATCTTGTTGTGCCAATAGTGCCCCCAGTGAGGTATTAGTTTTTGAAACATATAATAGAAATGACTTTCCCACTATTCGAGCCACCAGGATGGGTGGGTTTACCAGATATTGTTTTAGTTGATTGAAAAATGTTTCACATGCTTCATCCCATTTATGTGTGATACCTTTGTGCATAAGCTTGGTGAACGATTGTGCTTTATCAGCCAATTGAGAAATGAATCTACGAATTGACTGCAACTTGCCTTGGAATGATCACACTTGACTAATATTTTTAGGTGGCGACATTTCAATGATGGCTTTACCTTTCTTGGATTGACCTCAATTCCTTTAGTTGAAACAATATACCCTAGCAGCTTTCTCGAGGTAACTCCAAATGCACACTTTTTTGGGTTTAACCTAATTTTGAATTGCTCCATCCTGTCTAAGATTTGAGCTAAATCTTGTAGATGATCTTTTCGGTGATGAGATTTCCCTAAAGTGTCATAAAAATAATCTTCCATGTTCTTATGCATCATATCATGGAAAATTGCTATCATTTCTCATTGATATGTTGCTCTATGTTTTTGAGTCCAAAGGGCATGACATTCCAACAAAATGTACCACATGGACAAGTAAAATCTATTTTATCTTGATCTTCTGGAGAAATTTTTATATGATTATATCTAGAAAATCCAACCATTAGCGACATCTCATACCCTACTATGAGATCTACAATAACATCTATGCATGCTAAAGGAAAATCATCATTTGGGAATGCTTTATTAACATCCTGAAATGTAGTGCAACAACAGATAGACTTGTTTGGCTTAGATACAGGAACAATGTTAGATATCCATTCTGCATAGGCAATAACTCTTATAAATGCCACTTTTAACAGTTTTTCTAGTTCTTCCTTTCCCTATAGAGAAATATGTGGGTGCTCCTTCCTTAGTTTTTGGTTGACAGGATTCACTCTAGGAGCCATAGATAAATGATGCATGATTGAATCAGGATCAAGTCCTAGCATGTCAGAATAAGACCATGCAAATTTTATTATCTTTTCCTTTAAAAACTGTGTGAATTCTTGTATCTCCTCATCAGATAAAGATTGAGCAATATGTATGATTTGTGATTTCTCCTTTGTACCAAGATTGATTGGTTGAGTGGGTTCAATGAGCACTAGAGACAATTTCTGAGAGTTATCTAGGAGAATATTAAGTTTCCCATCCTCTAGTGCCTCAAAAAGGTTTATACTATCAGATATGTCCTTTATTTCTCCTTTTTTATGATCTGAGACCACCATAGAATGGTTTTAGTCCTCAGATCTTTGATTGATTATCTTTTTTCTTCTATGACTGGAAAACTTGATATCCTTCATAGTGTTAGAATTCCTAGTGGAAGATGTTACATGTTCTATTGCGTTGAGATAACAAGCTATAGCATGGTCATTAGGAAACATAGGTATATCCATGGGTGCAAACAAGGTCCAGTCAATTATGTCAGGATAAATGAGTTTAAGGGCATCATTTGGGTTGGTTTCACTGGTTTCAAGATTAAGGATTGAATTATGAGCATTGTGGTTGAATGCATCACTAAGGTCTATAATAGTCCATACTTAAAGATTTTCTAGATATAGAAGTTCCTCACTATTCTCACTTGAGTTTTCGTCAATATTATGTGAACCAAATTTGAATGGTTTTATACTTGAGCTTTGTCCTTCTTCACGTCTTGTCCTATTGTTGAGATATGTGTTTGCTAGAGTTTTTGGAAACTCTTTGGGTCGTATCAAGAGTCCTGTGTGTACATCAATTATGTTGGGCATCATGATATCTTGTGAATTTGTAGCCATGTTTGGACGATTGGCAGCGTTGGAACTTTTGCCTCTCTCAAGATGAGGTGCATATTGATGAATCACATCTATCTCTATATCCATAGTCATGTTAGAGAATGAGTCCCAATCATATTCATTAGAATCTGTATCAGTGAAATGTGGAAAGGTTAGAACATGAGTGATTGTTACCATCTGCCCCTAGTTGGGACGATGATTTTCTTGTCCATTGACTTCTTCATTGGAGTCATTTTCTTGAGGCTCATGTTGATTATCTTGAAGTGCTTGATTCTCTAGTAGTGCTTCATCCCTTTTTTCTTCTTGACCTCCCAAAAATGAAGGAATGTAGTGTTCATCTTGATAATGAGGATTTTCATCATGAATATGCAATAGTCGTTCATATGATTGAGGTGTGAATTCAATTTATTCTTTATATTCTTCTTGTTCCTCATAAAATTGGTCCATCTTGGATGAGGGGTATCTGCGTTTCTTCTCTATTCCCTATGCCTATTTTGTCCTTGGGATGTCTAAATTGTGTCAGAATTGGTTCAACAAGACCCTCCTTATTGTTTCCTAGGGGTCCTTGCCCTTGATACCCAATTATTTGCATGATGTGTAGACCACATCCATATTGTTGAGTTGTGATTTGGACATGTTTAATGTCTTGATGAGATTCATCCTTTTCCTTTTATATCCATTTTAACACCTCATTGTCCTCATTTTCTTCTGCCACTGATTTTCCTTTCACAAAAGTTCCATTGTATATTGTTTGTGGTTTAGGTTTTGCTACCCTTGTAGATGATGAAGGTCTCCCTTGTGACCTTGGTGATAGAGCTACTGCTGTTTCATAGAGTATATGATCAATATTGTATTCCCCAATCCCATTATCATGCAATTTTAATTTCTTTTCAAAGTCTCTTAGCATTATTGTGGTTGAACTTTTTGGGGATTGTTCTTTTGTAGCTTCTCTGTTATGTGCAAACATTCTTTCATTTGATTGCCATACATTATTACAAGATTGGAAATAAATTGTGTCAGCTGGAATGGTGATCTCCTCTCCAGTAAATGAAAAATTTAAGTGTTGATGAAAAGTGGAAGGGAGAGCTTGCATTTCATGTATCCAGGGTCTTCCTACAAGAATGTTAGGACATATTAAAATCTAACACCTAGAACACCACATTTCTTTCCATGGGTCCCACTCAGATTGGAAACATTACTAGCCCTTTAGATGATCTTTATTCATTATCATATGATTTTATGGTTATAGTATTCTTAGGGTGAATATATTCATCTAAGAATCCCAATGCTTTGATCAAACCTAAAGTGCAAATATTTAGGCCCGTTCCTCCATCTATCAAGACTCATTTCACTCTATGTTTCTGAATTAACACTTCTATATGCAGTGGCATGTTATGAGGGTGACTCAGGGCATTGTCATATTCTTCAGAAAATAAAAAAATAGTGAGGTGTGGTCAAGTGTCTAACCATGGCTTGGAATTTATCTATGTCCAAATTGTTAGGAACATTCATTTCAAACAAGACTTTTTCCAAAATCTCTTTATGTGATGGGGAAATTTTGAGCAATTTAAGAATAAAGATTTGTGCAAGAGTTCTCTGTAATTGATCAACCAAACTATAGTTAAATGAGAGTGATGATGGAGTTTTTTTGGTTGATGTGGGTTTTGATGATTTAGGCATTTTTTAACAATCTCCTTTTAGTACCACTTTGGCTTTCCCTCTTGTTACTGTATTAGTAGATTCAACTTTTTGTTTATCTTTGATGATTATCATATTGTTTCTCTGATCTGACTCCTCTAACATGTTGATGGTATTATCATGAGAGTATGCGTAATTCACACTAATACATTTGGCATCATTTTGCGACGGCTATGTGTCGCAATTACGACAGCCATGTGTCGCAAGTGCGACAGTAGTAGACGTCGCTCATTTTTAGTCGCAAATTACGACGTCCGTCATCACCTGTCGCAATTACGACAGCTATCCGTCACTATACTGCCACTTTATTCTGGCATCATCTGGCCATAATTCTTGTGGGATGCGTCGCAATTGCGACGGATCCCAATGCAATTGCGACAGGATTTTGGCGTCGCCGCTACAGCAACCCCGTCGCAATCCCCTTGGCTGACGTCGTAATTGAGACGGATCCCAATGCAATTTGCGATGGGCGTTTGGCGTCACCGCTACAGCATCCCCGTTGCAATTCAGGGGTTGACGTCGCAATTGCGATAGTTACAAAGTAAAACAAAAAAAAAATTTATTTGTTTATTATTCAATATTATTGGTGGGGCTTCAAATAGAATCCTCCAAAATTACTTTGGGCTTGCAACAAATGCTCTGGGCAATTGCATAAAATTTTCTTGATCCATGGAGAGGGGATTTATCATTTTCCTAGCTGCAACATGCCAAATATACCTTTTCTTTAGCATTTCTAATATAGCACCCTCTCCATATTTACACCTCAATTTTCAAGAAATGATCCACTAGAATTCAGCTTGACAAAAGATGGAAGCAATGGCAATGAATATGCCCCCAAAACCATCCAACTCTAGAAACTGGTCATGGTAAATCATGCAAATATTTACCCAAGGTTATAAAGCAATTCT
>MU226024.1:603687-613739 GCA_018584345.1 Thuja plicata
TCTGAACGAATAAAGAGAACGCCCGATTGGAGTGGTGGAGAAGAAGACTGACCTTGAGGTCCTTCACAGTCTGCCAATTCTGAGTGAGTTGATCAGGGAGCCAGACTTTGTGAAGCCGTAAAGCGTCAGTTGGAAGGGAGAGAGAGGGAGCAGAGTTCTTCGCCGAGCTAAGGTCACCATATAAGTTGTCAATCTAGATTGAGGGAGTTATCAATCTAGAGCAGAGTTCTTCACCGAGATTGAGGGAGGGAAGGCCCTTAATTCCCGTGCGTGAGTACAGACTATAACAAATGAGCAATGTTTTCCTTTTTTTTTTCTCTTATATCCCGCTGCCATCGCAATTGCGACGTCGTCGGGCTATAATTGAAAAAAAAAAGCCAAAAACACATTGCATTTGCCTGCTGTCGCAAATTGACGTCGCAAATTGACCCCTAATGTATTAGTGTCACTTTATTTCCTTTCATATTGGATGATTCTCCCTTCTCATAGTTAGGAAAAGGTGTTTTGAAAGATGTGTGATCTTTATTTGTTTTATGACCATCCACCATAATGACTACACTTTCAATCAAGTCTGTTAACAAGTGCTTCAGTTTCATGCAATCATTCATTCTATGTCCTTTGCATTGATGATACTTACAATAATGTGCATTATTCTACCATTTTGACTTAACTTCTGGTTTGTAAGGTCTTGATTCTGGCAGGGTGATAACCTTTTGAGAGATAAGCTTTCACAATGCTGATTCCAAATATTCTCTAAGAGGTGTAAATATTCATTTTGGACCATTATAAAAAGGTGGTCTTTGGTGACTATTGTCTTGATTGATTCACACATTAGACATAATATTAAGATTCTTACCAGGAGTAGTATTAGATAGATTAAATGCTGGCTGTTTTGGTTTTACATTTTGAGCATCTACTACTTCATCATTGGAAACATTCTGATTCTTGCTCCAATACTTTGATTGGTCTTGGTTGTCATTGTTATTTGTATTGAAAGAACCTTTGGTTTCTTTATAGATTTTGAGTTGTCCTTTCCTTACCAAGGTATCTTTGATTTTAATTCCCATTTCAATTATTTTCTCAAATTTTGGAATGCATTGTAGTTGTATGTAATGATTCATTTGTGTAACCAAGTTATTCAAAAAAATATCTATCTTTTCTATTTCTAGAATCAATCGAGGATATCATGCAAACATTCTTCACCACCTTTGCTAGAAAGATATGAAAGGTTCACCAATTCATTTCTTTGTATTGCATAATTTATTCATCGTGACATTATGTTGAATATTATATGAGTAATGCTACATGAATCTCTCTAAAATTTCTTCAAAAGGTTTTATTCCATGAGGTAATTTGGAGAACCACTCTGCTACTTGTCCTCTTAAGCTGCAAGGAAAAAATCTCATGAGATATGTCTTCTCATGAATAAACTGCATGCTAAGAGTATAGAAATCTCATATATGATCTTGAGGATCTGAAACTCTTGTATATTTGTCGCATTTGGGTATAGCCACACTGGGTGGAAATTCTAGCATGTGTAGACTTTGATCAAAAGGCATAGGAGAAAATGCACTGATTGAATAATTTCTTGGAATAGTATCATTTTATTTCTTCATATCACGAAGTTGATTTTATAGTGCCTCCACCTATTTGACAAGGAGAGTCATGGGATTTTCCTCTTCTTGTGTTTTAAGTTGTTTGACATCAAAATATTGAGGAAATTTGATCCTCGTCAAGGCTAGATGCATGAAATATTTTTCCTTGTCATCCATTAGGATTTTGTCCATGATCTTTTGAAACCTTGTGTCTTGTTGTAATTTTTGAATGTATTCATTGGTTATTTCCTCTTCATTGTTAGTATCGGCATGATTCACCCACTCATTCTCAATTCCAGCCATATTATTGTTTTTTTTTTTTTGTTGTTGTTAATCTCAGTTTCTTAGTCACTAGTTTGAGGAGCCAAAAAAGGATCTTGATCTTGTTCTTGTTATGTTTTGGGTATAATTATTGTCCAAGGAATGTGTTTAGTGTTTATTTGTTAAAAACAACCACTTATTTTCCACACTATGCAAGATTAGACGATTCCTAATTTGCAAAGATGAACAACCTATCACCTATTGTTTCAATGTTTGATATACTAACTTCACAATTGGTCAAAGTTTGATGAAAAATTATTGATGTAGATTTGATAATGTTTGAGATCTTGATGAAGGTTAGATTGACCTTGATAGTGATCTGTAAACAAGGAGGTTGATATGACCAATTGAGAGTAGTGTTAAGTGATTGAAACAAAGAGTAATTAGATTGATCTTCTAAAACCAAGGTTTGATATTGAGCACTTGTGATATTTGGACTAGAAATAGATGTTTAAAATATCCAAGATTGAGTTGATTTTGATAAGAATGGCACATAGATGACCTTTTTTTTGACCAACAAGAATATAAGGACCAAAGACAATGTTTTAGGACCCACATTTTTGTGCAAAGTGTGATTTTCTAAGAACTTGTATGCAAAGGATTAAGCACAATTTGTGATATCTTACCCATTTTTGGAGTACTTATAGGTGTTTTGAAATGTTCAATTAGTAACACACACACACACAAAGCAGAGTTATTTTGTCTTTTTTTGATAGGGATTGTTCATTTTTAGAATTTTTGTGATTTTTAGGGGTACAAACACACCTTTCCCTACAAAATTGGCATAGCATGAAAATATTTTCTCATAGAATCAAATACACACTCAAAATATAATCAGAATATGACCATCACCAAGCATGCAATGGCTCCAGTGATGATGCTGTATTATCCAACTCCAAATGCTAATGAGGGCACAAAATGATGAGTATCTTAGGGAAATTACTATTTGCCTTGCACAAAGATTATCACCTTTCAGGGGTGATCTAGGTAGCTTATAGGCCTACAGTGTTTAGTAAGGGTCTCTATTCGATTTTATCCTCTGTGTCTATGCAAGTGTGATTGAGGCGTACAACCCCATAGAGTGTCTTTGCACAAGTTGTCACATAAAACATGATTGAGACCATTAGGCCCTACTTTGTGTTAGACACGAGCAGTATATAAGATCAAATGCTAATCGAATCCTGAGGCTTTAACCCCAAAGAGTAATTTTTTTTAACGTGAGTTGGAGTGGGTGGCTCACACGTCCTTCTCACGTAGGTCATCCTGGGAGATTTATTCCTCATTGGCAGGCCCAACTAAAGGTTAAAGTAGTAAAAGAGGATTGGCAACTTAGGAGTCTAGATTTCTGATTCTTCACAAGGAAGAAGAGGATATTATCCTATCCATATTGTTTTCTCCTATCAAGCACACAAAACATTGTAAATTCCCTCAAATTACAGAAATCAACTCTTAATTCCCCTTTTGAGTTTCTGATTTTCTGCTTGGGAAAAGAACATAATCCTCTAGTTGAATTAAAAATCAATTTTGAATCTGACTTTAAGGTTCCTAGAAAATAATTTAATCAAACAATTGAAGTAATCGATTTGTTCATTTCCCCCAATTTCTATCCAAAACCTAATTTGAGGTTTGAGTTTCTGATTTTCCAAAGAAAAAGAGCATACGCCTCTACTTAAATTATGAATCAAATAGAAATTGTATTAAGTTATAAACATAGTTTGTTTTATTTTCATAAATGGCAACTTGCAATCACTCATTAGTAAATTTTTTGTGTGTTTTATCCATTTCTCTCACCAAGGATTCTTTGGCATGCGTCCTGCAAAACACGTTAGGCTATTTTAAAATGATAAGAATCACAAAAATATCCAGGTTAGCTGATTAGTATTCATATTTTCCAAAGAATTAAACTACATTTTCTGCTCTCGGGTTTCCAGACGATGAAATAGAGACTAAAAATGACATTTCTCAAAAATGACTAAAGATCCCACAAACGAGTAAAGGATTACTGAAAATGATTAAAGGATGATTTTATACCTCTTAGAAATGGTGAAAGGACTATAGGAGACGATTAAATAATCTCTAGAAATGATGAAAGATCTCGTGAAAATGGCTAAAGACAACCGGAGATGATGAAAGAACTCCTGGAGACGTCATCCTGCTGAACTTTCAATTGTATTTCTACAACAGAGAGAAAATTTTGTGAAAATGAGGCTTCTAGCCCCACGGTGGGCCCAAAATGTGATGTGTAAATGTTGTACATGCAAGAATTCTACACACAACCACTCAATAAGATTTTATATCAACATGTTAGCATCAAATTTAACCAAATTAAACCAATAAACATGTCAAAAACATCCTATTTCTTCCTAGCTAGAAGATTTACAAGAATTTCATAAGATGCTTTTAGATTAAGCAAGAATTCTTAGCAAATAGACAATCTAGGATGGAAGATTTCATATGAAAATGCCTAAAATGCATGAAAAGAAGTTCAATTATGCTCCATTTATGATCAAATGCATGAAACGGAATCTATTTAGCTTAATAAAAAATGAACTAGATTATGCTACAATGAAATTGAGATTAATTCGATGCTAAAATGCACTATTCACCTATATGAAATGAGCGAATCGCTGCATTATATAGATTTTTCTTGGAGGGAAAAGGCTTCAAATTCAAATTCAAATTTGACAGTTTAGATGCATCCATGAGGGATGGCTAAGATCAAATCTAAATTGATCCATGTGATTACCTCTTATTGGTTGGAGGTTTGACTTTTGAGGCAAGTTGAAGGATCATTAATGTTTTGATTTAATTAATTCCTTTTAATTAATTTCCTTAGCCATGCATTTTTTATTTTGATTTGATTTAAATGACCAAGATTAATTGATGAATTAATGCCTCTTGGTGAGTGATATTGGATTCTTGTTTTTTGATGAATTATATATTTAAATTAATCTAGTTCAATTATATAATTGTGATTAGATTTGAATTAAAAGTCTTGATTAGGATTAGGGGACTTGATTTAAGATTAGGGATTCTGAATTCATCAGACCATTTTCAAGTGATTAGAGGAAGCACTTGCGAGCCACTAACATGTATAAAAATATTTGTACACTTCTTCAAGATACCATCATCACAAGTAGTAAATGTCAAAGTGCTACTTTTATGATTATGAACATATGAGTTCACACCTTAAAAAATTGACCTATCAATTATTTCTTGAATTTTTCCTACCCTCAAGACCTCCTTCCTGAATATTATTTTATTTCTCTCCCACCAAATTTTCCATACCACCATGACAGGGGTAATTCTACAAATACTTGAAAATGATGCATTCTTATGCAGAACAAGCCGTGACTGAAACCAGTCCTAGAATGAGTTTGGCATTGGTGTAATCAAATCAAGTTTTAACATGACATAACTCCAACATTGTTGAGAAAATGTATATTAGACAAGTAGGTGATCCATAGTTTCATACTCATTACCACACAACAAACATTTGAATGACTCCACTATTTGAAACTTAGCTATCCTGTCACTGGTTAATATTATTTCTCTAATTGTCAGCCACAAAAAACTACGAGCCATTAGTAATACCATGGCATTCCAACAAAAAGAGAAAGCTCTCTATGTTGGCCTTTATTTGTGAATGCACTGTTTATCCTTATATCCCAATTTTACAGAATAGCCACCCTTCTTGGAAGGGGCCCATATGATTTCATCTAGTTTTTTGTTAATGCATATAGCTCTATCTGATAAAACTTTCCTTAACTCCCTTTTATGATCCTCTTTAATAAGCATTTCGGAGAATATTTCCAACTGGCCTTTCCCAATAATACATCAACATTCTCTATGTAATCAATAACTCTAGATCCCCAAGCTTTGGTAAGGATTGGCATTGTGGATTGGAGATGATAATTTTCCCTTATTGGTGGGTATGCTTTCAATGAAATTATTCCAGAACTGAGCACTTTCCCTACAATGAATAGACTTGTTTGTCTTAGATATAGGAACAATGTTAGATATCCATTCTGCATATGCAATAGCTCTTATAAATTCCACTTTTTACAGTTTTTCTAGTTTTGCCTTTATCGATACAGCAATATGTTGGTGCATGTTCCTTAGTTTTTTCTTGACAGGATTCACTCTAGGAGCCATAGATAAATGATGCATGATTGAATCAGGATTGAGTCTTGGAATGTTAGAATAAGACCATGCAAATTTTATTATCTTTTCCTTAAAAAACTGTGTGAATTCTTGTATCTCCTCATTAGATAAAGATTGAGCAATATGTATGATTTGTGATTTCTCCTTTGTACCAAGATTGATTGGTTGAGTGGGTTCTATTATACCCTACATCCCCGTCCCTACATTTTGTGTGCAAAATGTTGGGTCCCCCTTTTTGTTTTCTATTTTTGGCTCTTGCCTTGTCCTTTTTCCTTGTTTCTTTGTTTTCCTTGGGTTTTTCTTTCCCGCGGTGTCTTGTTTTGTTTTGTGTTGTGTCTTGTTGTGTCTTTGGGACCCGGTCCCAGAGTTTGTCATTCTTTTTCCAGGATCCAGATTCTAGAATCCGGGATACTTTGCCACGATGTCTTCTTTCTATAAGAAGGTATGGTCGCACAAAATCCCTGGGCCCAGAGTCTGGAGGTCGGCTTGTTCCGGAGGTCGCAGAAGGAAAGGTAACTTGGTTTTACCCTGGCTATAAATAGAAATCACCTTTCATTTTCACAATTACCGCGATTAAAACACTTAATCAATTTGATTGAATTTCAAAGTGATATCACAGCGATTTGAGCAGAGTCTAGTGCGAGCTATTCCAAACTGTTATGAGAAATTGCAAGTGGTTTCTGGCGATAGAAGGGTGATCTTTTGAAGGTAGGAGTTGTTGTAGAGCATTTTCAGCCACCTTTTATTCCTTCCTTTCTTTGGTTTCTAGGTGGGTGTTCCTAGTTCTTCCATTTTTCTGCTTTTCTTTGTTTTTGCTTGGCTTGCATTTGTCTTGCATTTTTGTTTGTTTTTGTGTTTGGTTTTGCCGCCCGTTGGTGGGTCAGCTCTACTAGAGGGTTGTTCACCCTCTATGCAGATGCAGCATATTCTGTAGATAAATGTAAATGATGTATATGCTTGTACATTTTTTGGTTTCGTGTAAATAGCAACTCTGTGCTTCGTGTATATATGTACATTTGATGTATATTAATGTGTATCCTTCCATTCTGCATGTATATACCTTTCAACCCCAATGTATATATGTTGTATATGCTATATATATCCATCCAGTTTTGTAGTTAGCTCATCGTGCTTCTCCTGTTGTCATTCCCAAATTTGCGAGCTTGTTCCAGGCAGGATACCACCTAGTTGAAACTTGGCTCTCGGTTAGTTTCAACCAGGTGGTTTTCTCTCTCCTTATAAACCTGCCTTAATGACTATCCCATTTACGTCCCATGTATGCATTCAAAACTGTCCAAGTGGCCTTCACTTTTTGCATGTTCAGATAGTTGGCTCCACTGTCGTCGCCATAACTTCCTTTTATTGCCTAGCCACGTGACGTCCACGTGGGTCTGACAGCTCACTTTTCGCGCACAACTTCTAACGGTTAGTTTTCTAGACTCTGGGCCTCTTGCCCTCACCCAACCCATGTCTTTCTTTTGTTAAGTATGGTGAGAACCCTGGGCTCAGATATTAGTTAAATTCTAGGTTTGCAATATATATATACTTTCCAGGATTTTTGAACTAAACTAACTTTTCAGGGAAAACAAGCACCGCGATGGTAAGATCTCTGAACCCCAGAGTATTATTTATTTTTACATTCTAACGGTCACCTTTCCTTGTAGGTTTCCATAGCAATACACTTCCATCATGTCTGAGGCTTCCGCATCTTCACCACTCGGAAGTCTGGAACTTCCTTCCTCGGCGGTGACCAGGGCAGCAGTAAGATCCAAAATGGAGAGGGCCTTGGAAAAATTACCTCTCACCATGAAGTATGTGAGGGAAATTGTTATTACAGGATCAAAGATTGATTCCAAAGTATAGTTCATTACCGACACCAGTGTCAGGAACTGGCCCAAGATGCAGGCCTTGGTGAAAATAATGTACATTCAACGACAGGCTGGGGATCCACTGGCGATCAATGTCGAGGATTCCAGGATCCTCAAGGAAGCCTATTTTCTGTGCTTAGTGCAGTCTCCAGAGTTAATCCTCACATTGGAAGCACATTACAACTCTTCTATTTGGGCCATCATGCTCGCAGCCCCAAAACCCACCAGGTATCCTACCCCTATGGCGTCTCTTGATGCAGCTACTTTCTAGATGGGCTTGGGGATCCCCCAATTCGACAAACCAACTGTGGTCACTAGAGTAGATGCCTTAGCACAATTCAAATAGTTGGAGGAAGCAACCTGAATATACATGAATAACAACTGGCTCAAGACCCCGAAGAGGAATCCCAAGAGAATGAAGCTAAAACTCCCCTGGTCTGAATTTAAAGAAAGTATCCAAATGGGGATAATAGCACTATCCTGGGTCTTCGGGAAACCCCATGCCTGAGAATTCTCAGCATGGATGTACTATTTCCTACTTGGCATCTCCACCAAAGGAGAATATTTTGATTGGGCTGCCATCATCTCCAACCACGTAGATTCTCAATTTCTACAGGTGGTCCAAAAGTGGAAGTTTCATATGACTTCCTATGTTCTTTGGGCCCTAGCGCAACAACGGCTCACCACCAATGGATTACTCACATCGAGTGTACTTGGGATTGGCCCAGGTTAGAAGGCTCCCTGGGAATTTTTCCCACAAATCCAATGGGAGGCCAGTTTCCCCAGTTTTTGCCAGGTGAATGACACGTTTATTTATTACAACCTTCTCACACCTACTTGGGATGCAGGATACCGCCTATCCAAAGAGGTGATGAATTTGGTCTGGAGTTACGACCATTATTATATACAGTTCTAGCAACATACATACATAAGGGTAATAGGCTTCTCCAAAAAACCTTACTTCTAACCCAAGCATTGTGGGAACAAGATAATTATTTTGGAATATTGCAGACAAATAATGGAGCTGCATGCCTTCTATGCTTTGAAGAAGGTAACAAACATCCCATTCCCAATTAATTGTGGGAATTAATCATGTAGTTTGGCCGTTGCCAAGGAAGCAGACAACGAGCTCAAAAGCTATAACTTAGCGGAATTCTACTTGGCGTGGAAGCATTTTGACCTGCACAACAAAATTGCGTCGACACTTCCCTGGGCATCAGAGCCCCATCAATACCACATGGAAGAATTCTGGGAAGATTTCCAGGATGACATGGAAGTCTGGAGCCAGCATTATGTCTGGATGACCACGGGAATGATGAAAAGGTTAAAGCTTAAGAGATTTCCAGATGATTTCTTAGACTCCGGATCCACAATAGATCCCCAGTACAAAGCAAAGGGGATTGATAAGTTGGCCCTCCCACCAGTGGACTATAATGCCTATGAGGGGCCCACCATTGAAGAGTTCACCCACAATGTGGTCAAATGCAGCCATGCCTACTTTAAGAAGGTGTGCCCCGGGAGTGTCTGCAAGGCTGCTCAGCCGGTGCCAAGGTTGACCCCAAGAGTTGAAATTTCCTTGTAGAGGGAAGATAGGGGAAAAGGAATAATGGAAACCCCAGCTCCACAGGAGAACCCCATTAAGGAGAAACTGCAACAATCACTGGTAGCTTCTCAGCAAATGAAAGATAAATTAATCACGCAGTTGGCAACTCTGGTGCTCATGGCCGGACCCATCCATCCGCCTTCTTCCCCTTCACTAGCAGCACTGATGGTAAGGGAAACAAGAGTCAATCCAGAGGAAGAACAGGTCCTAAGGGAAGCGGGGCCACCTTTGGTCACTAGGAGTGTAACACCCCAAAATTGGCACCTAATAACTTAATCAATTTTGGTGCATTTTCTCACCCTCGAAGTCCTATTGTTCTAGACAAATTCTTCTCCTAATTGACTTTAATCGACTAAGTTTCAAATGCAGAAAAGCCAAATTTGCATAAATCTGACATTACAATTAAATTCCTAAATCTCATATGATTATTAGCTAAAATCCCTATGATTAATTGATTTAATCCTAAAGTCCTAAAGTACTTTTAATTAAATCAAATACACC
>MU226024.1:663665-696754 GCA_018584345.1 Thuja plicata
TTCAATTTGTGACTGAGAAACTTGATATCTTCCTGTGACATATTCTCGCTCCTTGCATTGGTGGAAGAAGGGTGAGGTTCACAAGAATTAAGGTAACAAGCCAGGGAGTGGTCATTGGAAAATGTGATCATAGGTGTAGGATATGTTTCAGTCCAATCAATGAGGTCTGAAAGTACCAATTTTAGGGAGTTAGGTTCTGAGAAGGACAACATCGTATTAGTATCAAAACTGTTAACCGACATGACACAGTCTGTTAAGGTTATGTCTTCAATGTCTAGGTCAATAAGAGAAAGATCATTGTTAAAAGGGTCATTATCAAGCATATATGGATCGAAATCTAGGGATTGATCAGTAGATAACTCATCATCATCCCTTTGTAAAAGGAGGCTTCTTGATTGTAGCCTATGAAATTCTCGTAGATTTATGTATTCACCAGTGTCTTTGTCTATGATCAGAGGAAGGAACTCTTCCTCTACTTTAGGAGGATTAGTGTCATTGAAAGGGATGTCAGGACACCTACCAGGTCACATTTAGCAATGTGTTTTGTAACCTTTAACAGGGTTGGCTCCTTGCAGAGCTCACTTCAGAAGAGTGAAAACTTGGTAGCATGTTACTGGTGGTTTTTCCCAATTTGGGTTTCCATGTAAAATAATGGTGTCAACTTGTGTGAATGTTTATCTTGTGTTTTACTATTAAGTTTCTACAAGCTGATTACATTTGAACAGTAAACTGCATATTTATGTTGTTGAGTTATGCTATTGCTGCCGAGCAGATCTGAGTTGTTTAAAGTCCTATAAAGTTTCAATTGGTATATCTAGACCCGAGGATAATTGATTCACCCCCCTCTCAGTTAATCATATACATTATAACAATTGGTATTAGAGCTTTGGTCTCTTGAAAATAGTTTGAAGGTACTTGGAGAAAAAGATCAAGATGTATAAAAATGAGGTACCAAAGTTGAACAAAGATAACTTCCCTGCATGGAAGAGTTTGATGAAATTGCATCTGGCTGGTATTGGTGATGCTGCTAAGTGTTATATTGAACATTACTATGTAGTCCCAAATACACCTCTCACCGCTAAATAGTTAAGAGAAAAGTAGGAACACAATCAAGAAATGTTGGAGATTGCATCATCCCTGAGCTATCCTAAATTTGAAGACATAAAGAACTATAAAAATGAAAAGCAAATGTGGAATACCCTAGAAACCATCTATGAAGGAGATACAAATGTGCTAAGAGCCAAATCTAAAAGTTTAAGATGTAAGTTTGATGAAATTAAAATGCAAGAAGGAGAAAATATAGTTCAATACTGTGGTAGGATAAAGGAAGTTGTGAATGCTATTAGAGGAGCTAATAGAACCATTGATGATAACACCATTATGAGAAAATTATTAAGGACTCTTCTTCCTGTATATGCTATTAGAGTCTCAACAATTCAAGAATTAAGATGTACTCCAAATAACAATTTGGATTTAGAAGGTCTGGTGGGCAGACTTACTGCATTTGAGATGTCAAATTTTGATAAATACACTCCACAAGCTATTGATTCTACATTCAGATACTAGTCGGTCCTTAACAAATCAAAGAAAGGGAATAAATGTGTAAATAGTGACAAAAAAAATACAGATGATGATCTGGAAGAACTTGAGGCACTTATGGAAAAAAGACTATCTAGAGGAAAAGGAAAATTCAAAGGTAAAATTCCTATCATTTGTTTTTCATGTAACAAAGTTGGTCATATTGTTGCTAGATGTCCTGATAAGAATGACAAAGATGAAAGAAGGGAAAACAAGTACAAAGACAGAAAGGATGACTGAGACTTCATAAAGTGTAACGATTACAAAGACAAAGGTAAGAAATATTTCTATATAGCTGAAGAAGCCTCTGACAGTGGAACTGATAATTATGGTGAAAATGATATAGAATTTGTGTATGTTGCTATGAAAGATGATTTTGATGATGATGATAAAACTGCACTAATTTCTTATATGAGTAAAGGTGACCATTGGATTATTGATAGTGGTTGTTCACATCACATGAATGATGACAAGGATAAATTTGAAACCCTATATTAGTGCAATGGCAGTTATGTTAAATTTGGTAATGATGCACCATGTATTGTTAAAGGGAAAGGATCAACTAACTTGAATAATAAGATAAGATGTGACAATGTATATTGGGTTGATGATCTTAACTATAATTTATTGACTGTTGCAAAACTAAATACTTCTGGTTATAGAGTTGAATTCCATCACAAGAAGGCAAAGATCTATGATGCCACTGGAGAACTAGTTGGTAATGGAGAGAAAAGAAAAGGTAACTTATTCTATCTAGACTTCGCTGATGAGACATGCTTGTTTGCACAATATAATGATGTTTAGTTATGGCATAAAAAGTTGTGTCATGTAAAATTTGATAACTTGGTAAGCATAAGCAAATTGAAAAAGGTTAGAGGGATGCCAAAGTTAAAGAAACCTGAAAATGCAATGTGTAAGCAATGTCAATTGGGAAAAATGACTAAATCTAGTTTCAAAAGCAAGACTCATACATTTGAGGAAATTCTAGAATTGGTTAATACTGACCTTTGTGGTCCCATTGGTGAGAAAAGTTACTGTGGAGATAGATATTTCATTCTATTTGTTGATGATTACTCCAGAATGATGACTGTTATGTTTCTTAAAGAAAAATCTGATACATTCCAGTTATTTAAGTTGTACTTGGCAAAAGTTGAAAAGGAGACAGGTAAAAGTTTGAAATGTTTGAGATCTTACTGAGGAAGTAAGTTTATGTCTAATGAGTTTAACATGTTCTACAATGACCAAGGTATAAAAAGACATAGATGTCTGCACCTAGGACACCACCACAGGATGGTATTGCTGAAAGAAGAAATAGATCTATCATGGACTATGCCAGAACACTAATGATGGAGAAAAATGTTGCACAAAAATATTAGAGAGAAGCTGTGAGTACAATAGTCTATACCCTGAACATAGTAAAAGTTAAAAAAGGTAATAATGCTACACCTTATGAGCTATGGTATGGATATGCACCTAATGTAAGATATTTCAAAGTATTTGGAAGTAAAAGCTTCATACTGAAGGATAACAGAAATGGAAAACTAGATGCAAAAGGTGAGGAAGACATATTTCTTGGCTATTCAACTAAAATTAAAGCATATAAGTGTTTGAATTCTAACACTAAGTTTTTTTTGGAAAGTGCAAATGTTAGAATTGATGAATATGTAGAAAGAAATGAAGAAGAAAGCACACAAGAACCTGAAAGTTACAAATCATTTGTCTATCTAGATGAGGAATATTCTAATGTATTACCTAAACCTGAGAATGAGGTTACCGAGCAACAAATAGCACCTACCGAGTCATAGAATGAGGCTGCCAGGAAACGGGAGGTAATTACCGAGCTATTTGATGGAGATGTCGAGATACAAAATCAACCTGAATTGAATAAGAACAATGAATCTAAAGAAAATCAAGAACCTACTCTAGAAAATTATGTAAGGAGGCACTACAAACTTGATCAAATCATAGGGTCAAAGGATTATACAATTAGGAAAAGAAGTAAGTTGAGAGACGGTACATGCTTGTTATGTGATTTTGAGCCTAAAACAGTAAAAGATGCCTTAGAAAATGAAGACTGGATACAAGCCATGAATGAAGAGATTGAATAGATTGATAAGAATAAGATTAGGACACTTGTACCTAGGCCAAATGATAAAAATGTAATTGGTACTAAGTGGGTATTCAGAAATAAGCTGAATGAACATGGAGAAGTAACAAGGAATAAAGCTAGATTGGTATGCAAGGGTTATGCACAAGAGGAAGGAATTGATTATGGAGAAACATTCAACCCAGTTGCAAGATTGGAAGGAGTCAGAACCTTACTTGCATATGCATCCTACAAAGGTTTTAAAGTTTATCATATGGATGTAAAGTTAGCATTTCTAAATGGAATATTAGAAGAAGAAGTGTACATTGAACAAGCTGATGGATTTGTTGACCCAAGCAAGAGGAATATAGTTTGCAGATTACACAAGGCACTATATGGACTGAAGCAAGCACCAAGAGCATGGTATGAGAGATTGCATAATTATTTGATAAATATTGGATTTGCAAGAACCAATGACAACAACAATCTGTATTTGAAGACAAAACAAAATAAAGGTACTTTATTAGTTGAAATTTTTGTTGATGACATTATATTTGGTGGACAAGATGTGTTATGCCAAAAATTTGCAAAAGAGATGCAAACTAAATTTGAGATGTCTATGTTTGGTGAAATCAAATTCTTTGTTGGATTGTAAATATATCAAATGAAGAATGGTATCTATATTAATCAATCAAAATATGTCAAGGAGATACTAATTTTTTTTTGGAATGGAAGAATCAAAACCAGTGAGTACACCCATGGCTACTAGATAGAAGTTAACAAAAAACGATTATACAAAAGAAGTGAATCAAACCCTTTACAGGTCAATGATTGGAAAGCTACAATATGTTGTACACAACAGACTTGATATTTCTCTAGCTATTGGAATTATTGCAAGATTTTCTGCCAATCCCAAGGAAACTCATATGATGGCAGTAAAAAGAATTCTGAGATATTTGAAAGGAACATATGAATATGGTCTGTATTAAAAAAAGAATGACAAGTTTGAGCTTAGAGTTTACACTGACTCTGATTGGGATAGAAATGTGGATGATAGGAAAAGCACTACATGTGGCACATTTCTTTTAGGAAAGAGATTGGTTTCATGGACAAGCAAGAAACAAAATTGCACCTCACAATCTATAGCTGAAGCCGAGTATGTGGCAACAACATTTAACTGCTCTAATATTGTATGGTTGAAGATACTACTAAAAGGTATGAAAGAAGAAATCACAGAACCAATTTTTATATATTGTGATAACATGAGTGCCATTAATATCTCTAAGAACCCTGTGATGCACTCTAAGACAAAGAATATAGCTATCAAGTATCATAACTTGAGGGAGCTAGTTCAACACAAGGAAGTGAGACTGGAATATGTGCATATTAAGGAATAGTTAGAAAACATATTTACAAAAGCACTACCTAAAGATGCTCATGAGTATCTGTGAGGTAAATTAGGGGTGATTCCCCTAACTGAAGCTAATTAGTTTAGAATTGAACTGTTGCATCAAATGGTATATTTAGAATACTTGACACATTGATGCACAAGCAGTCACACTTTAGGATGCTGCCTAAAGTTGTGAAAGATAGACAAGGACATAAAATAAGATCAGTCATAAGCAAGATGACAGGAACAACATAATACTGAGTTAGAACAAAAGAATCTGCTTGATAAAGATGTCAACATCTTTGGCATTATTATCAAAGAGGGATAAGTTTACTGAAAGAGGGAGAATTTACTATACTTAGAGAAAAAGAAAGAGTCTACAGATAAATAGAAATAGAAGGATTTTAGTGTGATTATAGACACTGAGGGAGAAATGTTTTACAAGATAACAATCAGAATGAAGCTAAAGAAATTAATGAAGATTTATTCATATCAAGGAACACAGGTAGAATTTTTGGATTGTATGGTAACTATGTTTGTAAAATTATCATTTTATTGTTTAGTGTTGCGATCAATGCCAAAGATAGAGATTGTTGGAAAGCTATGATGTAAACAATTGTTGTTTTTTCATTGATGTCAAACCTTAACTGGTGAGACTATTGCTATCTGTTTGAGTACCATATCTATTGATTGTTGAAGAAAATTTGAAGGCAAGGATAACAAGGAGACTGAGTGAAATGGTTGAGTTATGGGAAATCACAAGGGTACTTGATCAGTTGGCACATTGGAAAAGTAATGTGTTGTTTATCCATAGCACTAAGTCAAGATGTCAGTTTACTGGTGTTAGGATTGGATTATACTGAGAGCGGGGTGAATCAGTATAATAACACTTTAAACTAATTCTTCAACCACTTAAACATTAACCATGCATTAGTAGTAAAGTAAAGAACATAAGAAAATTAAATAATACTCATAACACCAAGATTTGTTTACGATGAAACCCTGGCCAAGGGAAAAACCCCGGTGGGGATGATACCCACAAGCATGTTCTAAAGTATAATGTCCCTGTAAGGAGAACTAGCCATGTTAGGAGCTGAATATTACATAGTACATTTCCTTTTTAGAGGAATAACAACCCTGTTAAAGGTTCACAACACCCTATTAGGGGCTTCTGAGCTTACAACTCTTACAATGTAATTCTTTGACAAAAAGTTCTCAGTCACGAATAAAATAAGCATCACAAATGATTTGATAGTTCCTTTATAGTTCTTCCATTCTCTTCTCTTCCATTCACATGTATGCCCTTCTAGATAACTATTACATACACTTTCATACATAATTTATCTTTACCAAAAATATCTTACATATATATCTCACAACTTTACAAAGCTGACTCTCTATATGATTATTACAAATAATACTAAGTCGACCTTCAATACAAAATACATTTAATATAATAAACATTAAATGCATAGTCGGCACTCTTGCAAATTCAAAGTATATTTTATCAATAACCAAAATACAACTTCAATTTCCTGGAGTCCAAGTCATACTCCCTCAGTCTCCGCTGCTGTCCAACTGCTCTGTATCACTATTCATCTGCAGTCTGTCTGTCTTCAAATCCTTATAACTCATTGTAAACTTAACCAAATCCAAATTTATCTTAGGTGGAGGTCATACATACTCTATATTGTCTTCCTCTAAGTTCTCTTTCCCCAATTCATCAATCTCTGTCTTCGACATCCAAAATACTTCTGTATCACTACTACTATACTTAGTCGATTTCTGAATCAACAAAACCTAACTTCAAAGTAATCGATCTTAAAACTAGATGTGTTGCCATAAATGAAAACCAAAGAGTTAATCACATTTACCAAAATAGATCACTTGCCAACAATCTCTCTCTTTGGCATTGATGGCAACACTTAACAAAAAAAATATCTATGTGTTCCAACTAAACAAAACTATCTCTTCTTCTCCTTATCTCTTCTCCATATGTTTCTCTCTTTCTTTTATATATCTTTTTTTATTTTATCCTTCTCTTCATCATCATTTTTTTTCTTCTCTTCTCCCCCTTTGACAACAATGAAAAAGGTGCATATAAAACATTATGTCTTAGTTCTTGCTTACCAGTCTCAAAACATCCTAAAAAGAGTCTTCCAAAATATTTACTTTTGTGCTTCATGTCTTGAACAAAATCTGACTAATGTGAATCAAACCATTCATTGCAAATGATGTAGTTTTAGATTCTTTCAACTCTGTGGGAAAGCCTTTGGTTAATGAATCTACAACCTTCTCCAAATCTGAGAGATGATCCTCAAGTATAGATAGTTTCAGAGTAATAAAGCTCCTCAACAAATTGAATCTACTTAATACTCTCCCTTTCTCATTATCCAATACACTAAGCTTGGCCAATATCCTTGTAACTTTTGTATCTAGTTTTGTTGTGGATTGTGAAGATATTTCACAACCGTCCATCAAGCTGTTCAGAGTTTCTCTCTCCTTGGCAATAATGTCCTCAACATTCTGAATGTGTCTAACCGGATTCATGCAACAACCAAATAGTTTTATCCCATGTCAATTGCAGTTCTTTGCATTTTTCAAACAAGTTTTTACAATTCTGAAGTCCCATGAGATGGACTTCTGGACTTCTATTAGTTTCTTCTCTTAATATGTCTTCTTAGCCTTCTCTTCTACAATCTTCAACAAATTTTCATAATACCCATCAAATTCATCAAGTGTAATCTTCAAGTTTTCAATGTCATCTTTGTATTGGAAAACTATAGGTACTGGAAGCAATTTATTCACAGTATCAATAGATCTTGAGATTACTTTTATCTTCTTATCTCCTTTCTATTCATATCTTTCCTTAGCTTTGTTTAGTGTGGTGAATGCCAACTTTACCAATTCAACTTCATCCACGCTATCCATATTTACATCAGTGCTTGCCAACAATGAAATAGATGGTGAGTTTACTTCGTTCTTTTCAAATCTTTGCTGTTCTATCTTCTATTCATCATCCTTTTTTTGTTCAAATTCCTCTTTTTGTTCTGTTTCATCTACAACAGAGGTGTCCAAATTTCTTGAAAAATGTTCCTTCTCATCTTTTGAGGGGTCAAGGGTCATTGCAACACCAGAGACATAAAAATCTGGTGGAGGATCTGCTTTGTTCTTCTCTGTAGAGGTCTCTATCACCTTAAGTCTTTCACCCATTCCCAATTGTGTGGGAGATGTTGTTTTAGTAGGTGAGGGATTTCTAGAAGTAGAGTTCATTAGAATATTCTCTAATGCCTTCTAAGTTTCCTCAGTCACTTCATCATACCTCCTTCCCATTATCTTGAATAGTCTAACTTTTGTTCTTAACAAAGGTTTCAGTTCTTTGACTATTCTATCTCTCTCTCTCTTGTACTGATAATGCAGGCATTATGTTATCATTTTCCTTATTTATGATGTGATCATCCTCAATCTATGCCAAGTGTTTTCTTCTCTCCAATTTTGCATATAGATCTTTGGGTACACTTCCTTCAATTTCTAGAAGGTTCTTCTTGAAGGTAAGCAAATGATCTATCACAATATCTTCAATCTTCAGCTTGTCTGATTCCTCATACCTATCATAGTATTTATCAATTGAAACTAATTTACCTTGTTCAATTGCTCTCTTTTCCAGCATCTTCATGTCAGGTTTCCAAATATGTTTTCCTGATTTCTTCTCTTCTCCTGCTGTGCTTTTCTCTTTAGGCTTGCTTGATCTTGTAACTCTAGGAGTGAAAATTTTTTCTTTTTTAGTTTGCTGTTGTGGAGGAGGTGGACTATCTACCATAACTACCTCAGGAGTGATAGGGATATCAGTACTTCCAATTGCTACTCCAAGAGATCTCTCTTCCATCTTTTTTTTGGCTTCTTTTAATTCCTCTTCTATCAGTCCAGCTTGTATACCACAATCATGTATAAGGTTAGAAATTTTCCTTTTCCTTAGTCCTCTAGACTGTTCCTATTTCACCTTTGCTAACTTTTCTTCATAGGTTCCCCATGTTTCTTCTATTGTGTCAAATTCTAATTCAAGAACACGTTCTACTTGCATGGTGAGTATTTCAAAACTTACTTCATAACCATGGGGTAACACCACTTCTTCCTAGGTGTAACTACTTCAAAACATACACAATCAGTTTCAACCATGAAACAAATTGTATCCTTGTACTTTTCCACAATGTCCTCATGTAACATGTATCTTGTCTTCATCTATTTCTGTAGAATTTTGATCATGGCAAATAATTCTCCATCTACCCAAGTAGTATTTTGTCTTTTGTAGCTCTGTGAATTCAGTATTCCAGTGGGTACTCTAGAATTCCAATGACTAGGATGTAAACTAGGAAACATGTGTTCAATGTGAATGAACATATGAATCAATAATGAACCAAACCTGAAAGTTTTACTTTTATCCTTTTTCACTAGCTTCACATTCTCCAGAAATTGTTGAGCCAGAACTTTGCATAGGTTGTACTTTATGTTTTCCTTTACCATTCTCCAAGCCATCCTGATTACTCCAGAAGATATAGAGTTAGGTATGCTACTGTAGTAGAATTTTTATCTAAGTATCATGGCAATCAATCTCACATCTTGCTGAAAGATGTCACTTACTATCATTACCCTCCTATCCCATTTAGAATGTGTTAGGGTTTTGAATTCTTTCTTCACACAATTATCTATAATAGGTATAACTCTAGTGTTATCTAATCCAGTGATCTCATGAATTAGGTCACTGCAAATCTTCATAGGTTGATCACCAATCCATATAAACTGGTCATGAACCCTGCTCATCAATATCTTGAACCATTCATTTTCATCAAACTCGCATAAATCCATAATCGTCATTATGCTCAGCTGACTAATGTGTTTGAATTCTTCCTTCATGATTCCTTCCTTAGTCATATCTTCCATTTTAGTGAGTATTTCATTATCTCCCAGTGTATCATACTTACAATTTATGTAAGCCCTAATGTTTTCTACGTGCAATACACCATGTGGGGTTTATGAAAATGCTCCTTCCGAATCTTCTTCACAAGACTTATACAGATGTTTCTTGAATTTGTATCTAGGATGATCAACAACATAAAAAATGACAGGTGCATCCATAGGTTAGATGATGTAAAATACCTTTCTCTGCAGAAATCTGAATGTTATGCTCCAATAGATCACGCATGACAAATGTAGAATAGTCTGAATTCTTCTTCTCTCTGATCTCCTTAGCTCCCTCTTTGTCAAATGGTGAATAGATAGGTTATCAAATGGTGCTTTATACAAGTTAGGTTATAATTTTCATTTTCACTTTAAACTGTCCAGTCGGCTGCTAAACCTCGCGAACAAAATATACATGTCAGTAGATGGTGTGATCTTAGGTATATGATCCATGATGTTGGCTTAGTTCACACATAAGCTTGCATGAGCTCGATCAAAAAAAATTTTGGCACGATAAATTCTGATGTCTGTATCCAATGCTCCCCCTAAGGCCATGATCGACCAATTAGGTCGATTCTATCTTGCCATTGTTTTTGTCTTCTGCTTTCTTAAAAAAATTTCAAAATCATTCTTCACATCTACAATACTCTTGCCAGTATCATTTCCATTCTTCTTTGAATTCATAGGAGGTGGTGTTCTTCTGTTATCTACTCCATTATACCAGCAAAACTTTGTTATATGTCCTGGATTATTGCATTTGTAACATATAGGAGGTCTTCTTTCTTGAATAACTTGTAACTTACAGTACTTCGCAATGTGCCCAATGTTATTACATTTTTAGCATGTAGGTTTCATTGTAGGTTCTCTTCCATTGTCTTTTCTATATCCAGATTGATTAGGTCTTTTGAATTTAGTCTTCTTGTGTCCATATCCAGTACAGTTAAAACAATAACCGGAAAAAGTTATAAAAGGGGCATTATCTCTATAGTCTCTCTTCATGTGTCCAAATCTGTTGCAACCAAAGCATCTACCTCTGAAAGGTCTAATCTTCTCTTTAGGTTCTTCACTAGATGGTTTCTCAGCATCAATATTCTCATCTGATTTCTCTTCCTGATTCTTTGAACATTCAGCTTCATTGAAGCCAATACAAGTCATATCACCTTTAGGTTTTTTTTTGTCTAGCTGTTCATCAATCAAGTCGATGCTGGTGTGAAGTTTCTCAATGTGTTTCTTTGATTCAACAAGTTCACCTTTAAAAATCTGATTATATTTCTCCAATTCCAAGTACTTGTTCTTGTAGTTGTCAGCCTCATCCTTCATTTGATTCAATGCATTGTTTAAGGTTTCTTCAATTTCCTTCTTAGCATTCTTTTGCATCTGTACTTCTTTAGCCATAGATTTATTTTCAAGTTTCAGAGTCTCAATTTCTTCTTTTAGTTGCTTCACCTGATCTGAATTGTCCTCATATGAATCTTCTTTTATCCAGACCATAAGATCTGCTCTTTGATTTCTGGAAATCTCAAGTTATTCTTTGAGTTTCTTTATAAATTTCTCAGCTCTACACATGTTGAATCTCAATTCTCCATTCTCTGCTTTTTCTTTATCAAGGTCTTCAAGTGCCACATCAAAATTCTCTTGCAAACTATCCAAATCCATTTGGATCTCCCTCAAGCTATTAGGATTTCTTTCCAAGGGCCAAAAGCTATGATACCAATTGATAGGATTGCATTATACTGAGAGGGGGGTGAATCAGTATAATAGCACTTTAAACTAATTCTTCAATCACTTAAACATTAACCATACATTAGCAGTAAAGTAAAGAACATAAGAAAACTACACAATACTCATAACACCAAGATTTGTTTATGACGAAACCCTGGCCAAGGGAAAAACCTCGGTGGGGATGATACCCACAAGCATGTACTAAAGTATAATGTCCCTGTAAGGAGACCTATCCCTATTAGGAGCTGAATATTACATAGTACATTTCCTTGTTAGAGGAATAAAAACCCTATTAAAGGTTCACAACACCTTGTTAGACTCTTACAATGTAATTCTGTTACAAAAAGTTCTCAGTCATGAACAAAACAAGCATCACAAATGCTTTGATAGTTCCTTTACAGTTCTTCCATTCTCTTCTCTGCCATTCACATGTCTTCCCTTCTAGATAACTATTACATACACTTTCATACATATTTGATCTTTACCAAAAAGATCTTACATATACATCTCATAACTTTACAAAGTTGGCTCTCTATATGATTATTACAAATAATACTAAGTCGGCCTTCACTACAAAATACATTTAATATAATAAACATTAAATGAATAGTCAATGCTCTTTCATAGTCAAAGTATAGACTATCAACAACCAAAATACAACTTTGATTTCCTGGAGTCCAAGTCATACTCCCTTAGTCTTCGCTGCTGTCCAACTGCTCTATATCACTGTTCTTCTGTAGTCTACCTGTCTTCAAATCCTTATAACTCATCGTAAAATTAACCAAATCCAAATAGATCTTAGGTGGAGTTCATACATACTCCATACAATCTTCCTCTAAGGTTGCTTTCCCTAATTCATCTATCTCTATCTTCGACATCCAAAATACTTCTGTATCACTGCTACTATACTTAGTCAATTTCTGAATAAACAAAACTTAAATTCAAAGTAATCGATCTTAAACCCAGATGTGTTGCCATAAATGACAACCAAAAAGTGAATCACATTTACCAAAATAGATCAGTTGCCAACAAATGGGAATAGCATATGTCGAGTGAAGTGTGTGTCGACTGAGCACTAGTGTATGCTGAGCATAATTTCTAAATGTTGACCGAGCGCCAGTAAATTGCTGAGGAAAACAATGATGACCGAGTGAAAGAACACAGTGTTGGCCGAGCAACAGTATTTTGGCAATTATTGAGATTTGAGATCTCTGGCTGACATAATTGAATTTATTGGGATATGTAAAGTTAATTGAGGATAAGCACGATTGGTCCACACTATTTAAATACACGGGTAACTGTAATTAATGCATGGATCAAATATTTAATTAGTGATTGCTTTGGAGAAATAAATTAAAATGTAAACATGGAAAGATCCATTGGATTTGACCTAACCTAGGATCTACGATCTTGATTAAGCGGAAAAGATTTATTTTACCTAGATGAAGAGGTATAAGATAACCTCAAGGGGTTATTCAAAAGATGTATGTATGTGAAAAGTGTATGCAAGAGATTTGCATGGTTAATTGACTGATTGGCATGATCTAGCAAAGAAGGCTATACAGAGAAGCAGAGAGTTGCGAAAGTGATTGCTTGATGGACTTCCAAGAAAATCTAAAGGTTGAAATGAGAATGGAGGCCACTCAGTGAATTAGCATAAGTGCTGAATTGGATCTCAATTTGCAAAGTAAGTTGTATGTATCAGATCACAACTGTTGATTACTTTCTAACCATTGTATCAGTCAAAATAATTTAACCAGGTTGACCTAAAAATCATTGTATAAATCCTTTGAGCAAGGTGACATTTAGGTGGATTTTTATAAGACCTCTAACAAGGCCACTCCTGACAGGGTGATTAAATCCTTTAACTAGGTCACATTTATCAATGTGTTTTGTAACCTTTAACAGGGCTGGCTCCTAGCAGAGCTCACTCCAGAAGAGTGAAAACTTGGTAGCATGTTACTGGTGGTTTTTCCCAATTTGGGTTTCCATGTTAAATAATGGTGTCAACTTGTGTGAATGTTTATGTTGTGTTTTACTGTCAAGTTTCTACAAGTTGATTACATTTGAACAGTAAACTGCATATTTATGTTGTTGACTTATGCTATTGCTGCCGGGCATATTTGAGTTGTTTAAAGTCCTATAAAGTTTTAATTGGTACATCTAGACCTAAGGATAACTGATTCACCCCCCCTCTTAGTTATTCATATACATTCTAACACAGGCCGTTAGTAATACCATGCCCTTCTAACAAAAAGAGAAAGCTCTCTATGTTGGCCTTTAATTGTGAATGCACTGTTTAGCCTTATATCCTAATTTTATAGAATAGCCACCCTTCTTGGAAGGGGCTCATATGATTTCATCTAGTTTTTTATTAATGCATATAGCTCTATCTAAAAAAACTTTCCTTAACTCCCTTTTCTGATCCTCTTTAATTAGCATTTTGGAGAATCTTTCCAAGTGGCATTTCCCAATAAGACATCAACGTTCTCTATGTAATAAATAACTGTAGATCCCCAAGTTTTGGTAAGGATTGGCATTGTGGATTGGAGATGATAATTTTCCCTTATTGGTGGGTATCCTTTCCATGAATTATTCCAGAAGTGAGCACTTTCCCCATTATGAACTTTCCATAATATACAATCAGTGATAAGCTCCTTGAAGCCATCACAAAGTTACACATTGCTTACCCATCATGCAGATTATAAATTGTTAAGATTCAGATTGGATTTGATGTGTCAAAGTATTTGGCCTACATAATGTGACACCATAGTGTAGTTGGCTTTGTGTACATCTTTCATATTAGCTTGCCCCCAAATTCTTTATTTTGATTATTTAGGTTATACATACCCACTCCTCCTATTACTTTGCTATCTTCCATGCTTTTTAAAGAACCTAAAGGATAATTATTAACACTTCATAATTTTTATTTCCATAGGAATATCCTGATTATCTTTCCAATATTTACTATTATAGAGTTTGGAGCTTTCAATACTGCTATATAGTAATTTGGTATGACAACAAAACAAATTTAATTAGCATTAACCTTCCTAAGAAGGAGAATCATCTTGCTTTCCAAGATGGAATTTGTTAGTTGATTCTGTCAATAATTGTATTCCAATAAGTGACCTTATTGGTCCCCATAAAAAATGAATTCCTAAATATGTTCCCGGGAGTTCTCCTATTTGAAATCCAAGTGTCTGTAAAATATTCCTTCTTATCACTTGTTTTGTGTTGAAGATATATATGGTAGAATTTTTTTAATTGATCTTCTGCCCAAATACTGCAATGTACATTTCAAGTACCTTCTTCATTTCAAGGGCCACTCTTAAATTAGCTTTCCCATATAAGATATTTTCGTCAACAAATGAAGTATGTGTAATTGTAAACCCTCTATTAAGGATTTCAATACCCTCCCATAATCCTATTTCACTCTTATATTTGATGTTTCTACTAAGAGATTCAACCATGATAATAAATATAAATGGAGATAGAGAATCATCTTGATGCACACCTTGTTTAGCGTTAAAAAGTCCTGATGGAGAGCCATTTATAAGAATTGAGAAGCATGCACTTGAAAAACATGCGCTGATCCATTTAGACCATTTTTCTGAGAATCCAAATTGTCTCAAGACTTTGATAAGAAATACCAAATTCACATGATCATACACTTTCTTCATGTCTAACTTGACAATAAATGATGAAATATTGGACTTCTAAATTGAATTTAACACCTCATGTGCCACTAAAGCACCTTCAACCATTTCTAGGCCCAACACAAAGCCCCTTTGTTATGGATAAATAATTTGTGGGATCAAGTACTATAGTCTTAGATAAATAGCCCTAGTAATCATTTTGTAAATGATATTACACAATGAGATTGGTCTAAAGTCAGGAAATTTATTTTGGCTCCTTTTCTTTTGGTATAACTATTATATTTGTCACATTAAATGACTTATGGACAAAGCCACTTCTTCTTGACTCTTTGAGAATATGTAACAACTCAGCTCCTAGGACATCCCAACAATTCTAAAATAAAAGAGGAATGAAGCCATCTAGCCCTAAAGAGAACAAAACCGTATGAATATTTTCAAGGGTTAATGGTCTCATTAAACTATCATTATCTTGATGAATTATTAATGATGGCAATCCCACTACAATGTCAGACAATAGATATATCATCAGAGCATATAAGATAGATTGATTCATACAAGGAGAAAATCAAACTATTCTTGAAGGGCATTGACTTAGATGGAAACAATCCAAGAGGTATTGAACAACACATATATTCCAGACTTAGAGAAATCAAAAGTCTATATTGAACATTGAAACAAGCCCAAATTGTATCACAGTAAATAAAGTCCAAGCATGCAAACAAGAGATGTGTATTGAAATGCCCTTAATTCTGGGTATAAATAAGTCCTTATAGGGTGCGAATTGCTTCCAGATTTAGGCATCAAAACTCAAAAAAAATTTATACACAACAAGGTAGGTGTAATTATTTTTAACAAGGGATTCGAGTGATAATTCTTCTAAATTATCCAACTGATGAGCAGAGATAACCATCAAACACTAGCAGAGGTAGAAATACTTCAACAATAGAAAAACATATATTTAGCAGAGATAGCGAGCAGCAACATAAGTATATGAAACAAGCAGAAAAGTTCATCATTGACAACGGGAAGATAATACCAATTTTCAGGAACTAGCATCGAGCAAGGCAATTATAATAAATATAGCCACATGAATTATCAAGTGAATTCTAATCACTGTGGACTCTAGGATTAAAATAAACTTAGAAAATTTTCAAAGGGCTTGCAAGCGAACCCGCATCTTCAGTAGAACATGCCCTAGCAGGGCATCCAACACTATTGATGCTTCAAATAAAGAAGACTCTGATCAGGCAAAAGGAGTTTTCCAAGAAAAATACTTCTTAAGCACGAAATATGTAGTCAGAACCTCAAATCCCTTTGGGATCTTATCGAATGAGGGTTTCAAAGCACTGAAGCCACATTCAAAAAATCAGGCATATCACAACAAATTAGAAATCATGGAACAAAGAAATGACTATCCTATCCAAAGTAACAACCACGCTAATTTGAAGCAGGTTACAGAGAAGAACTATGGCATTAATAATCATAATAAGGCAATACCACCGCCAAAAGAAGTCTATGGGCAAGGTTCCACTCGCATAAACTACTCTTATGTTATCAAATATTCCCAAGGCGCTGCGATGGATAACCCTAACAAAGAAATTAAAAATAGAAGACAACAAATTCTAGGGTGAATGGGGAATTTAGGATGGCTATGCAACAATAAGTAGAAGGATTCTTTCAATATTATGAAATACATGATCAAAGAAAAACCTAGTTTGACAACAAAAGATGAAGCTAGGTGGACTAGATCAGATTGAAAAACCAACAAGGTGTGGAATACAACAAAACCCTATCCCTCTATCGGTGATCAGAAAAGTAGGGCATCAAAAATTGCCACAAGGGTAAATGCAATACCAATAAGTTTGAAGCGGAAGATCAAACAAAATTCCACTAAAAAACCCTTGCATGACAAAGAAATAATGACCATTATAATCAGCAATGAGATCTCCAATGATATTTGGGAAAAATGTGAATCTCATGGAGTCTATGCAATTTGGGAGGGGGTTCGACCCACATCTCGGCCATTGCAAACTTTTTTAGAACGGCTCTAGGTACATAGGTAAGTATTACTATCACTAGTAAAAACACTCTATTTTTTATTGTGAATCAAGAGACTTTGTAGAAGCTATCCTTTCTGATATTTTTTTCTATAAAGGGTATAATTTAAAATAAATTAGATGGAGGCCTAATTTCAACAATAGCAAATTCCCTAAAATAAGCCCACTTAAATGGGTCTGTCTTAAAAACTACCACGTTGAATTAATGCATCATATAATATTAAGAAGGATTGGTAAACAATTTGGTATAGTAGTTGTTTTTGAGCACTGCTATATGATAGCTTTAGATGTTAAATTACTCATGGATAATGTTCCTAGTGAGTTAACACTTGTCCAAATCATAACAAACTATTGCATATATGAACTGCAGCCAGAACTTTACAAAGGCACCTTTGGAAGATTTGATATCTTCACAGGAGACCCCAATGATGATTTCAAGGGAACCCACCATATGACCAACCTTCAACATATTTTGAGGAACTTCATAAACCCCAAGCTCCATAACACACCAGTTAGGTTATCCTTTCTCTCTAACACTTCCTCCTCTTCTGATTGCAATAGTCCCTCTCCATCCATCACATCCAACCCTATTATCCCTCCATCTCCCTTTAATCACAAGTATAATAATCAACCCACACCCACACATCATCATCCACCACCCCCTAAAGAGAAAAAAAAAAGAAAGGAAGGAGATGAGGCAGTAGTGTCACAACATGAACCCCAAATGCAGTCCCAAAATATAGAAACCACCCTCTATCCCGAGAAGCATTAGAACCCCTCATTGACCTTAATATGAAGCCTTTTGTTGTTGATCCCTAACCATCTCATGCATCTCTCTTACCTTCAACCATCTTGGATCTAGTGCCATCCTTTGGGATCCCTCAATTTCAAAACTCCAGTATGCAAATGACAAATCCATCTTCCAATGGTTCCCCTTCTACTGAATCTAAAATTAATGTAATAGCTGAGGAAATTCTTAATGAGACTCTAGAAAATTATTTGAAAGACTATAAATATGGATGCTATTAATACTGAAAGTGAAATTTTAATTAGAAAAATCCAAGAACTTGATGCTGAGGAGCATGACCAACATGTCTTAGAAGAAGAAATGGTGGAACTGGAAGCCTTAGGAAGTAATCCTAAACTTGGTATAACTATCTATGAAGATGGCTTTACTGAGATTGAGTGTGAAAAATCTCCTAAGAAGAGAGATATAAAATCTCTATAAGAGCTTAGAATGAAAGATGAGAACAAGGCTAATCAAACTAAGATCGTAGAATTATTTCATGCACGGAGGTGGAAGGTCCCTCCCAAGGACCAATGAAGGTCCTTTCATGGAATGTTAGGGGCTGTAACACCCTTAAAAAACAATGTTTAATAAAATACTGCATCAATAAATATAAACTTGATTTAATGCTCATACAAGAAACCAAACTCAATAATGATGATTTAACAAAGCTCAACAAAAAATTTGGACTCTTGGAGGTTTTTGGTGCTCTAGCAAATGGGGCATCAGGCAGCCTGGCTTTCATAGTTGACCCATGGAAAATCATATATACCCTCACCTCCATGAAAAAAATTTGGATGTGTGGTACTATCAAGAGTCTGAAATCTAATCTAAACTTTAATATATTAAATATTAATGGACCAACTAATTACTTAGATGATTGATGTGGCTAGAAATTAATACGTTCCTAAATTTCCACTTAGACCAAACCTTTATCATTGGTGGAGATTTTAACACCATCCTAGACTCCTCTAAGAAAAAATGAGGCAAAAATGTTAATCCAAGATCAGTGGAGGACTTTGCAAAATGGGTTAGACACAACAACTTAATGGATCTAAACCCAGAATAAGGTATGTTTACTTGGACTAACATGAGACAAGGCAAGGAAACCATAGCTGAAAAACTTGATTGATTCTTTTTCAGAGGAAATTCACCAAGCTTCCCCTTCGCCCGTAAAACTGAAATCCTATCTTTCTCAGGATCTGACCACTTCCCAATATCACTAGACACCCTTGATGATTCTAGAACCCATGGCTCCCCCTTCAGATTTGAATAGACGTGGTTCAAAGATGAGAGACTATTACCACCAATACAACAGTGGTGGGAAAATTTTCAATTCAAGGGAACAAAACTATTCATCATTGCTAATAAGATTAAGAAAATAAAGAGCAAACTAATCTCATGGAATAAAGAATGGGTTGGTAACATATTTGAGATAAAAGCTAAAATTGAAACTGAACTTGAATACTTGAATAAAGAAATCATAGCAAATGAAATGAATCAGGAAATATACCAAAAAGAAAAACTTCTTAAAATTAACCTGGAGGATATCTTAGCCAAAGAGGAACTCTTTTGGAGGTAGAAATCTAGAGAAACTTGGCTCAATGCAGGAGATAAAAACACTAAGTTACTTCACAATAGCACCAATGTAAAAAGGAACATAAACAAAATAACTAAGATCACCAAAATAGATGGAATGATAATTGAGGAAACCAAGGTCATAGCTGAGGAAGCTATTAAACACTTTAGCAATACCCTCAAAATTACATAATCCTCTCATCTTACCAACCAAAATACACTCCTCGAGAACATCCCAAGAATTATCGATCAAGACACCAATAGATCCCTAAAAGCTGAATTTACTGTGAAGGAAATTGGTAAGATTCTTAAACAAATGTAGCCAGATAAAGCATCTGGCCCTGACGGCTTCCCAGCTATGTTTTTCCAAAGATGCTGGGATTTTATGGGCAAAGAGGTCACTGCAGCCCTTGAAAGAGTAAAAAACTATGGTAAGTTTATAAGATAAATAAATAACACCTTCGTAGCCTTAATTCCAAAAAAAGATAAGATTGAAAGCTTTAATTATTGCAGACACATAGCCCTTTGTAACACTATATACAAGCTACTGTCCAATACCCTTGCCAATAGAATACATAAATTACTACCACTAATCATAAGTGAGGAACAAAAATGTTATGTTCAAGATAGATCCATCTACAATGGAGTCATCATAGCCCAAAAAGCTATACAGTCAACCCAAATGAATGAAAAACCCAGTATGTTTATTAAAATTGACATCAACAAATCTTATGACAAGGTAGAATGGAGATTCCTTTGTAAAGTGCTTGAAAAATTTGGCTTTGATAAACAATAGATCAATCTGATTTTTGAATGCATGTCAACTCCCAAATTTTTTATCTTAGTAAATGGTTCCCCCGAAGGCTTCTTTGAAGTGTCCAGAGGCATTCGTCAAGAAGATCCTATTTCTCCATTCCTCTTCATAATTATGTTTGAGGCCTTGGGGAGGTCCATAACTAAGGCTTGGATGGATAATAATATTGAAGGTATTAAGGTCACCTCTAATGTGGAACCCATTACGCATCAACAATTCATTGATGCCACCATGCTATTTGGCAAAAGTTCACTACAAGAGGCTCAAAAATTCAAGGAAATCCTACAATCCTATACATATGCTTCAGGAAAATAAATCAACCAAGAAAAGTTTGAAATCTTCTTCCTAAACACTGACCCAACCTTGGAAACTGATATTTGCAATATCCTTAATTTTAGAAAAGGCTCACTCCCCTGCAAATACCTTGGCCTAACTCTAGACAAGGGAACTAAAAATACCAATTCTTGGGACCCCATTATTTCAAATACTAGAAAATAGAAAACATCATGGAATGACAAATGGCTATCCTCAGTAGGAAAGCTGACAATGCTTAAGTCAGTCCTTTCAGCCATCCCTATCTACCAAATGGCTTGCTACCATCTTCCCTAAAAAATTAGTAAGGAAATTAACAAACACTTAAACATGTCTTTTGGCAAGGGACCTATGACCAACATAAAATACCCTTAGTAGCTTGGGATACTCTCTGTACACCCATTGAATATGGGGGTTTAGGCTTCAAAAACACTAAAGATCAAAGTAAAGCCCTTGGAGCCAAACTAGTATGGAATATCCTCAACAAACCTAATCTGAAATGGGCTAAATTTTTTCACTATAAATATCTTAATGGTAGAGATCCCATTATACTCTTCAAAACCACACATCCCCCACATGGTTCATCTATTTGGAATTTTATGATGGAATGAAAGAATACTATAGGCAACTGCCTTTCTTGGAAAATAAATGATGGGAAAGAGACACTTTTTTGGGACGACTCTTGGGAAGGTCTACCTCCATATTGAGTATGCATAACTGGGGGAATACCATCCAAACCCTTAAACAAGACACCAATAGATCCCTCTAGCTGATATGGCCCTTGACAACCCTACATGGAAATCACTAGTGAACATTAATATACCAAACCATCATAAAACCATGCTGTCTAGCATTCTAACAAGTAGAAAAATCATTCTTAATAATAAAAAGGATTCTCTTTTGTGGTCAGCATCAAATGATGGTAAATATAATGCTAAAGATGGTTATAAACTAATTATTTTTGAACATCAATGTAATAAAAAAAATCTTCCCCTTCACCTTTGCTTGGACAAACATGTCTTGCCCAAGGCAGGGCTTTTCTCATGATTTTCCTTTCAAAATAAGATTCTCACAGCTGAACAGTTTACTAAAATGGGATATGAAGCCTCCAACAAATGTTGCCTCTGTAATTCATATTATGAATCCACAAATCACTTACACCTACACTGCCCTTATACTAGGAAATGTTGGGAATGGATTTGTGACAAACTTGACTACACATCAACATTTCCTCATTGCTTGAAAGACATGTTCAAAACCTAGCCAAACTACCATAAAAATAGTATTTACAATGTCATATGGAAGGTAAGACCATCTATTGTTATATGGGAAGTATGGAAGGAGAGGAATCAATGACTCTTTAAAGATAAACATATGGAGGTTAATCAACTAATAAATAAAATTAATGCAAACATCATCGAAGTAACAAACAATAGATTATCAAGTCAGTCAGTTCCTAATAAATCTATGACTGCATGGGATGGTGCTATGAGAGACCAATGGATAGGCCTGAAGATCCCTCCTTGGTCCAACAAACCAAACATCAACAATGCTAAAGCAAGAAAATAATGTGTATGGAATCCTCCATCTGAGGGCAGATTCAAACTCAACTTTGATGGGGCTTCTTGAGGTAACCCTGGACCTGCTAGTATAGGATGTGTCATTCATAATTAAAATGGGGTGGAAATTTCCTCTCTTGAAAAACCTGTAGGTACTACCACTAACAATATGGCCTAAATTTGTGCACTGGTGGAAGGCCTCAAACTATGTTCAAAATTAGGAATCTCAAATCTTGATATAGAAGGTGATTCCACCAACACCATCAATTCTCTTAGATCCAAAACAATTCCAAATTGGAAGCTCAGAGAAATTCTAGATCATGCATTATCCATAACAGACAAATTCACTTCTATTACCTTCAATCATATATATAGAGAAAGGAATAATAGAGCGGATGAATTGACCAATCTAGGAATAGATGGCTCCATCATCAATCCTTTGGGGATTTAAACCATCATGTTAAATTCCTATCTCAGGAAGGAAGATTTCAAACTCTTATTCTATAACTACCAAGAGTTTTTAGCTGTGTTGCGTATTCGTGGGTGTGGATTGCAGTTGGTTCCTTAACTGTGTGAGTAAGCAAGCAAAGCAAGGTTGATAGTTAAGTTCATTTGGCTCGTGAGTGTGCAACACAATTTAGTTCACGGCTTAAATAATGTTGTCATTTACTCGCTTTGTAAGTTAGCCTGTAGCTTTGTGGTTTGCGAGTGTGCGACAGTTAAATATGCTATGAATGTGTAATTAATATGAATTTACAGATTAATATTGTCACTCAGTCTTGATAAATGTAGGGATATAATATTAATCTTGTAGAGTTTAAAATAAAATCAATGAATAACTATAACAAGAATTTTAAAACTGCAGAATCAAACCCTAAAACTCTAATGCTTAGTAGAATCCCTTTGTCTCCTCAAATATACTTAGGACTTAAGCAAAAGACTCAACACATTTAAATTCCCAAATTGAGCTCAAAGGATGAAAACTGGTAATTCTACCTGGATAAAAAACAAACCTCCCGTAATTTTATTAGTAAATATCCTTGTAGACTAATTAAAATCCATGAGGCATGAAATAAAACAAGGATCTAGGTTAATTTTATATTGATTGATTTAGGATTACTTCCAGGTTCTGTGTTAAAGACACTGGTCATGTTCCTCAAAATGTTATGATAAAACCATGTCAAACCATGGTGGTATGGAGGAGTTTTGGTAAAGAGATTTTCTCTATTACACTGGTCAATATCAAGTATGCAAACTCTCTGAAATAGTTAATTTATGCATGAACTCTAAAGGAAAATCCTTTCCTCATAGTCGCACAACATAACATAAAAATCATTATGTCACTTTTTGTAGTATATAATGTAATGGATGCAGGAATTGTCAAGATAGAAGGCAATGTTTCAAGAACAAGTAAGATCTTTTTAATTTGTTAAGAATATTTATTTAATTAAATGGAAAACTAACAAAGATCTTAGCTTTTGGTGGAGAGTTTTTCAAGAGGATCATGCCCATAAATAAAAGAAGGAAAATCTTACATCCACTTCATATATGTATTATACTTCTTCTCAAGCTCTTGGAGGAAGGAAAAAAGCCTTATCTCTCATTTGACAAACATGGTAATTTTTTTGCATCAAAAAGAAAGATGTTACCTAGAACATATATGTAATATCAAAAATGCATGAGGGTATGCCCTCTTATCTTTGTACTTAGGGGTATGCCCGTATAATCATTGTACTCTCATAAATTTTATTTAGTTTAAGTGGACTATGGTCCTTGGGCGATACTGGTGGGTTTTCTTCACTCCATTCTTTCCCTCCAGTGCCCGATGTTGAACGAAGATGTAAAAAATAATAAGAAAATTTAATAAAATAAAAAGGCTATGGTCGTTTATCGAGAAAAAAAAAATGATGGTAATCCTGCTAAGATCTCTTTCTCATTATGGCGGGGTTGTCCATTATGAGTTTGCAAAGGAGCCAATAGACCTTTATAGAATTTGATTCCTTCCCCTTAAATTCTTAAAACATTAGTGATATTCTCACCAGTAATAGCATTCTGAATGGTAAATATAGTTTGTGTTTCCCTTTTGAATTTTGATGAGGCATGTAATAATTTTGTGTTCCAGTCTCCATATTTCAACCAACGTTCCCTTGATTTTTGCCTCCAATAAATTTCCTCTCATTTTCTCAATTCAGACCAAGACTCTTGCAACTATTTCTGCTTGTTATATATGTTCACATCCAAACCATGCAAAATAATTTTCTCATGTATATCTTTAAGATCTTTTGATACCTTTTCTTTCTTAGCAAATATGCTACATAAAACATATTGGTTCTAGTTTTGTATTTGTAATTTAACAAATTACATTTTCCTTTGAAATTGAAACATTTTGGTACCTTTATGATAGAGAGAACTTACCAACATTGTCTAAGTAATGACAAAAAATGAGGATCCCAGAATCACATTCTTTCAAATTTGAATGAAGGCTTCCTCACAGAGATAGTATTGTCCTTAGAAATATGTAAGGTTATGGCATAATGATCAGAATAAAAAGGAGGTAAAATATCTGATTGTAGGATGATTTTTTATGTAGCCCAACTATGTGTTACCAAGAATCTAAGAAGAAATTTCCCCAATTTTCTAGTCTTATATTTTATAATAAAGTTCAATCCCTCCACCCACTAAAATCTAATTACGAGGTTGTAATACTAGGATAATTAATGATATTAGATTTTCACAATTCATATTGAATAATATAATTATTTTAGGTTAAGATTGTATAGAGATTTTTTCATCAATATTCCAAATCAAACTCCATCATCCATCATTACGATAATAATAAACAATAATCCTATAAGGAGGAAGCCCTTTTCCATTTTCTTTATTTTGGACATTGTTTAGTGGACAAAACTGGATGCTTCATTCATCTATTTGTCACACTGATATGTGGGTAATAAAAAAATTGTACCATGTGAAAACCCCATGGAGATGTTAGGACTTAGGATCCATTAAGTTATTGAACAATATCTTTCTATTGATTTCATTGACTACTACAATGGTGGGAATATAAAATAACACTAGTTTTTGATGATTGGTAGTAGTTGAATCACTTTTAGTTTTTTTTCTTTAAACAAGTGTTTTCTTTGAATTGTCTTGATTTTTTTGGCGTAGATATGATATTTGGGTTCTAATCAATCATTTGGACTCATAGACTTTCTACCCACAAGATCTCCTTTATTCCTGCTTTTCTGTAAGTAAGATAATTTGAGCTTCTGATTCAGACAAAGTCGATTATCTCCAAGAATTACTTATTTGGGAATCATATATTTAGTTTATAATAGAATAAAAAATGCAATTAAAAGAGACAAAACATTTTCTTCCTAAAACTTATGGCTATAGATAATACTATTGATTATGGGTTTAAATGTATTCTTAGTTATACGATGAGTCAAATTCAAATCTTGCATGTTGTGCCTGCTTATTTACCCACAAGATAATTATATGGAATACCAAACATTTGGATTTGTTTTAATAATAGCTAATATTCTTCTATATAGCACTATTTAATCTACTTATTAAGTTTTATTGATGGGTAATAAATGAACTAATGAGAGATAATAAAATTAATTTTTTTAATGTATATATATTTTAACTTATTTACTATATAATATTTGTAAGCAATGTTTAGTGTGATGTAAGTTATTTATAATTGATATGCTATTTTTTATTATTCAATTTGAATAAAAGAAAATTAATAGTAAAATTAATTGACTTTGTATTATTATTTTATATTATAACTAATTATGTATCATCATTTTATACACACACTATATATTTAGTTGGTAACAAATGAACCAATGAGATGAGAGTAGAATCAAAATGGTTTGACTAATGGAGGATAGTTATGAATAGTGCTAGTAATTAGTTATTTACTATTGATATTTTTTTTTTCCATTTGTTTTGACTATAACATAGTTAAATTTGGAGTGAATATATTTCATATCACTATTTGTTAAGTTGGCAATATATAAAACAATGGGAGAGTAGAATAAAAATATGTTAACTAGATTTTGTAATGTATACTTTTTTAGTTAAAATTTTAAAATTATTTTATATATCATTGTATTTGTTAATAGTAATTAATAAAACGTTCAATAAAATTCTAATTTGAATACCATCCCTCAAAAAATATTTAATTCAATAATTAAAAAAAGAAAAAAGAAAAATCAATCACTATCATATAAACTACACAAATATTATGTCTCATCAATTCTCTATGATATATAAATATGCAATGCATAGTAATAAAATTATTTAATGCTTGAATATATCTTTATATTATGACAAAAAGTATATATAAAGTTCACAAAAAGTTTAATTGTTATATAATATTATGAACTTTAATGAAAAATAGAAGAAAAATGCAACTCTAGAAAATTGAGAAAATAATAAAAAAAAGATTAATAAAGTATATGAAAACACTTCATATCTTGTATTATTATTTTATATACACATTATATATTTAGTTGGTAACAAATGAACCAATGCAATGAGAGTAGAATCAAAATAGTTTGACTAATGGAGGATAGTTACGAATAGTGCTAGTAATTAGTTATTTACTATTGATAGAATCTTTTTTTTTTGTATTTGTTTTGACTATAACATAGTTAAATATGGAGTCAATATATTTCATATCAATTTGTTTAGTTGGTAATATATAAAACAATGAGAGAGTAGAATTAAAATTTGTTGACTAGATTTTGTATTGTATATTTATTTAGTTAAAATTTTAAAATTATTTTATATATCATTCTATTTGTTAATAGTAATTAATAAAAAATTCAATGATATGACAATTTTCATATCATCCCTCAAAAAATATTTAATTCAATAATTTAAAAGTTTGAAAAATCAATCACTATCATATAAACTACACAAATATCATGTCTCATTAATTTTCTATGATATATAAATATGCAATGCATAGTAATAAAATTATTTAAGGCTTGAATGTATCTTTATATTATGACAAAAAGTATATATAAAGTTCACAAAAAGCTTAATGAACTTTTCAGAAAAAATAAAAATAAAATTCTAATTCTAGAAAATTGAGAAACTAATAAAAAAAGGATTAATAAAGTATATGAAAATACATCATATTTTCCATTGTCTCATTGATTTTGTCATATTTATAAGGTTTCTCTCTACTTTAATATTGCAGAACATAGAGAAAAATCAATATTGTGTTTGAAATTGGAATAGATTTCTTGTGACCTATTCATTTTTACTATTGGGAGGAAGAATTGTGTCCATAATTGGTGGAATCATATTTATAAGGTTTCTCTACTTTAATATTGCAGAACATAGAGAAAAATCAATATTGTGTTTGAAATTGGAATAGATTTCTTGTGACCTATTCATTTTGACTATTGGGAGGAAGGATTGTGTGCATCATTGGTAGTGGGATTCCAAGTCATTATGATTTATAGATTATGATTTGATATAAAGAATCTAGAAGAATTTTTGGCACAATATTTGTATATATCATTGTTGTGAGTAATAAAAATAAGTATGTGGCAACATTGTTTGGAGCTCAAGATTTTCCTTTTGACTTTTTTATAGAAGATATTACAAGTATTGTCTATATTCAAATTGGTGTGATTAGTAGCACAAAAGTATCAAAAATCATTTTCTTGTAGAGGTGCATACAGTTTTTTCATATGTTATTTCTTTAAGAACTACATATGGTTTAAGTAAAAAATATTTTTTATAAAAGAAATTTTTTTAATATTATTTCAAAACACATGCTAGTGGTTTTATTTCTTGCAAATTTCATGATGTCTCTTCTTATCTTGTATAACTATGTTATACTTATTTTAATTCCAAAATTTATTTTGTGATAATCAATATTTTTGTTTTTAGAATTAATTTGGCATAATTATTCTTGTTCTTTGCAATTTTATTAAATGTTTCTTAGCATTCAAAATATAAGCTTATGGTTTTGATTGTGTGAGAATATTTAGCATCACAAAAATACTTACATAATCAAAGCCAAAAACTTATATTTTGAATTCTAATGGATTGTGGAAATCTAATTACATTGATCTTTATTAGCATTTTGTTCATCAAGTTCTTCCTAATCACTTTGATCAATATTATTGTACTATGATTTTTTTTAGAGATGTTGAGGGGTAGGCTTTTCAAGGCTACCCCACCTTTGAAAATGCCCAAATACTCGAATAAACTCCTCATAATTGTCCATTATAAATAGTCTCTTAAAAAGGGCTTGATGTAGTTGACATTTTGCTTAGTACCAAATAGGTTGAATGGATTCCTCTTGAGCACAAATAGAACAACATTGAACTCCTTTACTTCCCTTCAATATACGAATTATTGAAATATAAGTGTTCTTTCAATTAACAACTCGTGCTCTTATAAAGTAAGCATACTCTTCTTTCGTTATCAACTCTAGAATTTCCATCCATATAGACATCTTCTTAAAAAATGCCTATTAATAAGAAGGTATGTATATGGAAATAGGGGACCAAAAAGAGGTTAGAAGTGACTACCCTTTTAGTAAAAAATAATTTTGGTTGAGAAACATAAGATAACAATACTCTAAAATTGAAGATGCGATAAGAACAAGAGTTGTAGTGCTTATGATCTAGTTTTTAAGTGACTATTTTTAAAATAGAGGAGATAAAGATATTCAAATAGGGGAACACACAAAACGCTCTTGTTCATATTAGAAACATATGACATAGTATCTAATGTGCTTCATCTTTCTATTTAAAAAAAAAAATATTAATATGCAATCTAATGTGTTCCCACTAAAATGTTAAATTTTAAAGTGTAATTCACAAATTGATTCAATAAAAATCTACCCCATATTATATAGTTTATCATTAATTTTTGGCTAGTTTTTCATCAATATGTGATTTTTACAAATTTTAAAATTGAAATCTCTTGAAAAGCAAAAAGTTGAGCATGCTCACCCTAATTTTTGAAAGTTAACATAAAATAGATTCAAGAATTTAAAAATACAGTTTATCTTGAATGAATGTATAATTTAAATGATACTTCAAATAATACTCATATATTTTTAGAAAAATAAAGGCACCAAACAAAATAAATTGAATATATCTTAATATACTAAAATAAAATAAAAATGTTTATAAACATAAAATAGAGCTTGACATTATATTGAATGTTCTTTGGATTAAGTTTGAAATATGTCAAAACCGGGCTGAGATCTTTCTTTACATTCAATCATTTCTATATAATATACATAGCATGAATTTTAGCCTTGACATGCAAGTAAAATAATTTGGGTTGGGTTCTAAAAGTGAATCCAACCCTAAAAATTTTCAATAGCTAAGGTATCCTATAGTGCACTTGAATAATATAGGATGCTTGTGATATATCTTCCTCATGCTATAATATGAGGATATCTTAATGCAAAAAAACTAAAATTTTCAAAAAATATATGCACCCCATCATTTTATATCCACATGCTCTATTTTACCTTGCATGCTACACATGTTATGAAAAATATTTTTCTAAGAAAATGGCATATAGCCGGATTATATTAATAATATAGTTATTATGTGATATTGTCAATCAAAAAGGCTCTTGACAACCTAATTTTCAACAAGATTTCTAGCTATGAGAAGTGAATCTAAAGACTACCCCATTGTGCAAAATGTCTCAAGATCATACATTACAAGTATGAATTTTCAAAGCATTTTGTAGGAAAATTGTTGCAGAGATATCTCCATGTCGTTACATTCCACCATTTACCCAACAAAATGTATAAAACTATCAAAAGCTTTAAAATTATGCAAATATATTTGATGAACCAGTGCATAATTCAAAAACATGGAAGAAGTTGTGATTATTCTTCCATAATTTATTGCCTAGTTCAACCTGCACAAATTCATTGCTTGCACAACAACATGTTGAGGGCTAGTAAAGCATTTACTTTTTGACGGATTTTCTCTACAAGTACCACAGCTAGAGCCCATATGTGTCTGTATAGAGCCATTTCCAAAGCAATCTTAATGCTGTGATTAAAAAAATGATAAAGGAGTGATCATTTAAAAGTGATTCATGAGGTAAAAGACCCCCAATATGGCCCTTACTCTCCCAAATATCATAATTTAAAAGAGATTCATCAGATAACACACCAATTTTGATAACATTCTCACAATCAATTGCAAAGCCAACAAATATTGTAAAAGATCAAGAGCATTAGACAGTAAAATGGATAACATCTGGCTAGGGAAAGTGATCTTTCTAGTAGTTGGTGAAAGAAATTGTAGACTAATAACGCGCTTGACATTTCTCTTAAACTGATAACAATGCATGTTCAAAATAGGCTTGAGATCCTCATCATTGACTTTCCCAAAAAAATTCTTTTCATCTGCAAGCAAAGGAATGTAAATATGGTAATTTCTTCTCGGGTATTTCATTTGGTGAACTTAACAACTTCTACAATGAAAACAAACTTTTGTTTCTTCTTCCTTAGTAGCCATCAACCCTCTTCTTCTCATTGCATACAAAAAATAGAAAAATTACTACTGTGTTACAATGGTGAGGAAAAATGATTACACCCTTGATCTCCTTTGTTTTTTAGTGCAATGTTGATTTGTGACATGGCTTAACTGCCTCCGGTATCTTCTATAGGTCTATTGGTTGTATCAAATATTAACATGTCAATCATTTGGTGCAATGATAACCGCTAGTTGTAACAAGTGGTATCAGAGCTTGGTCACAGGTTCCAACCTGCGCTTGAGTTGGGGGGATTGTTACAATGGTGAGAAAGAATGATTGCGCCCTTGGTCTCCTTGGTTGTTCAATGCAGTGGTGGTTCATGACATGGATTAACCATCTCTTGTGTCTTCTATATGTCTAGTGGTTGAATCAGGCATTAACCTGTCCATCATTTGGTGTAACAACAACTGCTAGTTGTAACAAGAAAGTCTACTTAAAGAAGAAGGAATGCTGCAAGGATGGAAGATAGTAATTGAAAAGTACACACAATCCTCACTAGTAACACTTGGGGGGAAATTAATATTCTCTACAATCAATACACAAACTGGTTAGTACAAAATTATTTGTTAATGATGTCACAAAAGGCCCAAAAAATCTACTTTTCTTGGCTTTGAATGAGGAAATATGCAATATCCATGTCTTCTCTATATGTCATCCATTTTTTTCAAACATGCAAGGCATGTAACACTAATGTGTAATCCACAACTAAACCTTCCCAATGCATCGACAACAAACAACTCAAACTTCATAAAATATTTGAAATGACTTTAAACATCATGTTTCAACACCATGATTGTAGTGAAGTGTCATTGAATCATTAATATAGATATTAACATGTGTTACCAAATAGATATTGTTAATCATTAGAGCTTTTTATTTTTGCCTTTATGATAACATGTTAAGCAACTGCAATTTGAAAGGAATGACACTATTGACCCATTAGCCTTAAGACACTCTTTTGATCCCCAATCATTTGATATCCTAGTCATACCACAAGTGTGGAAACACATATATTGTCTGATTTACACATCCTGTAGAGTGAGCTGCACCTAAAACCTTGAGGACATCTTTAACTCTCTTGCTTAGCCTATGATTTATCTAGCTCTACTATCTCTGTTAACTAGGGAAAATCATTCCATCTAAACAACCCCTCTAGCGTATCAATTTCTTTACGATCCCCACCCATATTGGCCATTGTATCTACAAACTTATTACCTTCTTGACAAGTATGAGAGAGAAGGTAAAACTCAAACGAGTCTAATAGCTCCCAATATTTTTGTAGATTATAATGCAAGTGCCAATTAAAGATTTTACCATTCTTATAAGCATTAATTATGACTAAATAATCTCCCTCAACATGAATTTTCTTAACACCTATTCTTACAGGTAGAGTTAGTCCTTGTAGCAGAGCACTCACGTCTCCCACATTGTTTGTTCCATGAGGAAGGACAAAAGATTCCTACCCATAAGGATCCTAATTCATCTCTAAGACACACACCTGCACCTAAAAACTCTTGGATTTTCCCTTGATACACCATCAAAATTAAGTTTAACATAATGTTGTTTTGGTGGATGTCATTTTATTTGTGTCCTATCCACTTTTGGCTTAAATAGAAGCACTTGCGAGCAACTAACATGTATAACAATATTTGTCCACTTCTTCAAGATACAATCATCCCAAGCAGTAAATGTCAAAGTGCTACTTTTATGATTATGAACATATGAGCTCACACCTTAAAAAATGGACCTATCAATTATTTCTTGAATTTTTCCTACCCTTGAGACCTTGCTGAATATTCTTTTATTTTTCTCCCATATCATCATCACAGGGGCAATTATCCAGATACTTGAAAATAATGTATTCGTATGCATAATATGTGTAGACGTCCAAAAATATTAATATTATTTTCCCTCTTGTTCCTCTAACTATTTAATTTAATCAATTAAATAGTTTCATTTGCTAGTATTTATCAATAGCTTAAATACTATTCTAATGTATTTTCATTTAAATACATTTGTCTCATGAAATTCCCTTTTTTAATAA
>MU226024.1:696879-713356 GCA_018584345.1 Thuja plicata
TATATTTACCCACCTAACTGTCCTCTAATCATACTTAAAGGGTGATTCCTAACCTTTTTAAGGCTAATGGAATGCTCACCCACATGGGGAAATTCTCTCCAAAATGGGCACCCATCCCTCTTAATTTCTTCTTACAACTTTGTACCCCACATGGAAATGTTGAGCCACTCAACATTTAATGCCAAGTTTGACTCAAAATTGGCCATCCCCTCAAGCATATGTGTCCCTTACGTGTCTCTTATGTGGATGCCACATAGATGCCACATCATCCAAGCCTCTTCCTCTCTCCCAAAACTCTATAAATAGAGGCCTTCTCCTCTTCAATTTTCATCTCTCAATTTGCATTGTTATTATGTTAGAATTACTTTAGAACTTCATTGCTTGTTTCCATGCTCATGTTCTTAAGCTTAAATCACATAGAAATTACATGCTAGGATTCAATTAGGTAAATGAATCATAGTTCTTTGCATATGCATATCATCTCATAGTTTAAATCTATCATCTTGAAGAAGATTTGAGACTAGTTCTTCATACTATCTCTTGAATCTCTCTTCTTGCTTATTTGCAATCTTGCTTTTTTGCATTGGGGATCATTGCATTTTGTGTGTGTTTGAGAGAGCACACCCACATTTAATCTAGAAAAACAAATCAAATAAGTAGAATAGGGTGCAATATACTTGTTTTAGTTCTATCTGATGTTATGATGTTGTCTTTTGTTGGTTTCTTTGTTCATTTCATGAATCATGTGTGCTAACCCACTAACTTCTCATATTTGAGCTTACTCCCAACAGATTGAAGATTTCACCATACACATTCTAGCACACTCGGTGGGACCCACGTCCCTAAAATTTACTAATTTCATATCTTTCTTTCTTCAAATTTTTCCTAGCACGTGGATCAACGTCTGCATTTTACACAGAGGCATCTATGCAAATGCCAGTTCTCACTGAACTGTCATTCGGCATCTGCGCTGAACCAGTGCCTACGCACTAAACTGGTGTCTCTACCTGGCATTGCTATTTTGAGGATTTGCAAACATAACTTTTCAATTTTTCAAGATCCACTATCTTTCCCACTGCTTTTTAATATTTAAGCATTCTATTTTTTAGTAGAAATCAGTTTTACAAGCAGTTATAATGTTAAAATTTTAGTAGGGGAATGAATCTTGATCACTTTGTAAAAGAACACTAGATTTTAATTGTTTTAAAACTCTTAAAATGGCTAAATTTGATCAAACTAAAGACTAAGAAGAAGGAAAAGTGACTTTGTTTACTATTTTGTTTTGTTTTTGTGAACTTGCAGGTACAATAGCATCTGCGGAAATGCTGATTCATGTTTTAGCGTCTGCGCAAATGCCAGTTCAGGAAAATCATCAAGTGGCATCTATGTTTCAAGAATTGACATCTACGACTGGTATAACAGACTTTCTATTTTTTTGTTTTGTTTCTGGCCTGTTTTCTGCACTGTCATTTTTTAGACTAAAATGAGAACCAGTGTCTGTGCCCTAAATTGGCACCTACGCTCTGTCAAATTGTTTTGATCATTTGATAACAATTGTCTAGTGGTTTTTTTGTATTTTCAATGCTTTCTAAAGGGTTAAATTGAAACTACTGATCAATTGTTTTGTAGCACCACTTGTTAAAGACACAACTTCAAAACTACTCACATTTGTATTGCAGGTTGCCTCACATCAAAATCGACCAAACGATCATGTTTTTGTTAATATTTTTTAGGCACATAGACTAATTAGTTAGATTATTTTGTGTAATCCTAAGTGAGTGTTAGGGGATTATGCTCTCTTCCCTTTTGGGAAGATCAAAAACCTAGACACACTTACTTTGTGTTAAGCAATTGAATCTTTTGGGAAAGAACAAAGCTTGTCTTGTGTGCTTGTGGAGAAAATGATACTGGATAGGAGAGTATGCTCTTTTCCCCTTGTGGGAGAATAAGAAATCTAGACTCCTTTTTTTCACCAATCCAATTTACTTTGAATCCTTTAGATGGGCCTGCCGGTTGAGGGAAAAATATCCCTGGAATGACCCACATAATAACAAGGTGTAATCCACACCACTCTAACTCACGTTAATCAAATTTAATCCTTGGGGTTAAAGCCTTGGGAGTCGATTGGCATTTAAGCTTATACTCGACTCTCATCTAACTTAAGTGCAGCCTCATGGTCTCAATCATGTTTACATGACCACTTTTGTCAAGACGCTCTATGGGGCTATACGCCTCAATCGTGCTTGCATGGACATAGATGATACAATTGAATGGAGACACTTACTAAACACTCTAGGCATGGAAGCTACCCAATTCACCTCTGAACGATGACTTATTATAGTGCGAGGGGAGGGAAGAATCTCCCCCCAAGATCCCCATCATATGTGTCCCAAGGTATTGTGTTGCGAAAGAGATCTTCGTTGCATGACAACAATACCTGGAAACAGGCAAAAACAAAGGCACCCTTTCAGGGGTGACACTGCTGTGTGAGGTGATGGACTACCAAGCAATGGGTCTATAATATTTCATTGAAGCCAATTCCTTAGGTAGATGTGTGCTTGAAGTGTTTGAACAACATTTGCAAAAATCCAAAACACAAATAGAATACCCAACTTTCAAATTTGTCACATGCTTGTATCCTTCAAGGTTGCTTTGTCCCTTGTCAGATTGTTTTCAGACACATGCTTGTTCTTTTCTGGTTTGACTATGTTGAAATTGGTTCTTTCCATGGAACGAATCTATTAAAAATCAGAACGAGATCAAACTTTTTCCAAATCATCAAAACAACGTCCTTTTACAGATTTACCATAAGATCCAATCTTCAAAATTTGACCTTTTGCAAAACTTCCAATTGCTCATTCAAGATTAGATCTATTTATATGACATGACCAATTCCAAGAAGCATAAGAAGGTAAAAACTCCATTACCACCCGTGCAAAGAGAATAGAAAAACACAACCCGACAGGCTACCAAGTACCAACACATCATTGATTCCATCAAACAAGAGATTCATGAACGGGAAGAATTCAACAAAGTGATCTACAACAATAAGGTTGCTCATTTCATGGGCAAATATCATCTAAATTTTTCTTATCTTGGATTTGAGCAATATGACTAGCTGGTTTACCACGACAAACAAAAGTGCCTCCTCTTCTTAAGCTCACTTAGCTTGCATTTTAGGACCTCCCTTAGGTTGTCACATTTAGAAACACGTCACACACTCATCCTAGCATAATCCTATATTAATCAAATCAATCCTAATCAGCCTAGCATCATCCTAATCATCATCCAAAGCATCCTTGATCACATCCCTCACTTGGTATTGCATCCCCTATTGAGTTGCTAAAAACCTACATCTCAATCAAACCCCATCCTTGAATGTCCTTAAACTAAGTATTGTTTAGGATAATCCCCTTTGTCTTTTGAAACCTCATCACCTTGATCAAAAGGTTGGTTCACATTAACAAAAACTCTTGTTCACCGAAGACCACAAGTCTATCTTAGGTAGACAATCATATCCACTTGATCTTACATTAGGGAAAGTAACCATTAATTCATGCATGCACCAAGTTATCCTTAGTCCTTAGGAACATATTCATCATCCTAAACGCATCCTAATCCTACCATCATCACCCTTAGCTTCCTAGGTGCATCTTTGCATTACATCTTGCATCTCATATTCCCTTAGGATAGTCATTTAATGCCACATATCACACAAGGCACTAAGAATAGGAAGAACATGGACCCTAATCTTGCCAGTAGCTCATCTAATCCTATGACTCACAACACCAATGCCATAGTTACTTATGCACCTCATCCCAACGATCAAATTGAACATCTCTGGGTAGACACTAATGAGACTCCCACCCTGAGTACCATGGAAACATTTATCAACCATCTAACACATGTCCACATGGTAAACACCATGAGTGGACGCAACAACAATCAGGTACTCTTGGACATTCAATAATAAGGACTTCAACTCCCACCTTGGATTATACCCACACTTGTCACACGACCTATGGCACTTCTAGGGGAACATCCTCATCCCACTAGAAATGAAGTTTTTGATCCACTTCAATGAGCCCTATAAGTGGGAACTCTTATCGTACAGGTAGTCCATGCCTCCATTCCACCCTCCATCATGCACACAACACCTTCATCTACCTCAGGAGCCCTGCCTCCTGATGCAACATCAGCATCACAAACAATATCCCCTATCACTATGTAGGCACCTCCTCAAGCCACAATCATTCCTCTTTCACAAGCACTACAAAGAATCCCAGCCTGACAAACATAACAATGATCGATCACGATACTAGAACAAGAACAAAAATGCGGTAACGGATGGAGCTGCTGACACCAAACACGTTCAAGTTGTGGTAGCCAACCCTAAGGCACCTATCCAAACTTATCAACAAACACTACTAATGTACCCTCAACCTCCTCCCATGTATCAATAGCCCAATCCCATGTATTCCCAACCAACTTACCGACAAAACATGCACCCTCAAGGCATGACTATTTATCCCCCTCCGAGAACATCATATCAACACAACTACCAATGTCCTATGAATCAGACAAATGCTATATCAGTCCCGCATGGAAAACAAAGGCCTTGCACTTTGAATGTGCCACAACACACATTTACCCCTTTGTGTGAACCCATAGATTTCATCTTCCGCAAGCTGGTCCAAGCTAACCAAGTCGTGTACCCAAAAATGTAGCCCTTTGATGACTCAACACCTAAGCTAGCCTAGTATAAAGACAACGAGTACTGTGAATACCAATGTGTTAAGGGACACACCACTCTCAAATGCATGAAGCTAAAACATTACATCCAGGATCTCATCGACCATAAAGAGATCAACGTGGACTCTCCTGCCCAACCATCACCAAATGCGGGCCTTAAAATCTACCAAAATGTATTCCCTAAACACACTTCAGGTATAGGCCCAGGCAATCCTACTCAGTCCTCTGATTAGGGGAAGGGTAAAAAAGGAGAAAATGCCAACATAAAGGATTATACAAATGCATATATCAACTACGATAATCTCATCAGCTGCATATCCCAAGTCCAGTCCTCTGTCAATGTCATCCATGTCAAGGGTGCTGATAACCAATGCACAATCACCACTCGTAGGGGTAGGATAATAGTTGCAGGTGCCAGTCCCGCCCCATCTGCTAGGACCCAATACAAAATTTTTGAACACCTAGAGAATACTCCAGCCCAGATTTCCATCATGGATCTCCTCTGCACTTCACCCACTTATCAAGAGATCCTCAATAAAGCCTTGCAAGAATCTCGTGTTCCCAGTGACATCAACCTCACTGAATTCCAGAACCTTGTTAGACACCTATCTACATCTTGTGGGGTTTCTTTTAGACCATCAGATGTTCCCTCAGAAGAAACCGATCATAATCTCCCACTCCATATTGCTGTCATGGTTAAAGATTTTTCCATTAAATGGGTCATGAAAGATAATGGTTCAACCCTAAACCTGTGTACTCTAAAATTCATAAAATAGTTGGGTTTCACTGAAGCTGATATAAAAAATGATGTCACCATAATAAAGGCATATGACAATCTGGAGCGTACTTCTGAAGGCACCATATCATTGCCCATTCAAGTGGGCCTGGTTATCCAAGATACATTATGTCATGTTGTTGATCTTGACCTTCCCTTCAACATCCTCCTTGGATGCCCATGGATTCATTCTATGCAAGCTATCCCCTCCACCTACCATCAGTGCATCAAATTTCCATATAATGACACTAAGATCACCATCCGCGCAGACCCCAAGCCCTTCGCATACTGCAATGCATTGGAAATATCCTTTCCACATTCCAATCACTATCCTGGGATCAACATTGGTACCTCTGTCACTAGTTCACCTCGAACCCATTGAGACCCAGAAACAATCCTCTCTTCCACCTTATCCATGGTCAAGATAAAAAACAAAGGTTGTGGTGAGTACAGTTTATCTGATGCCTTCACATTTGGAAGACTGCCAATTGATCCACACACTCAAGGTCGCCGACCTAATCTAAGAAAGATAGAACTAGAGACAACCAAGGCATTACAATTTGGTTCTCCCACTTTTATCTCAAAGGGTACTTTGACTGGCCAGGAAATGACACCAAACATCAACCAATGGCTCTATAAAGATCCACCACCCAAGGACATAAGTCGCGTCAATTACTTCAAAGATAAGTACCCCGCAACTCACAAACTGGTGACAGAAAAATGGAACTACCAAGGAGGTGGACTTGGTTATGAAGAGAAAGGAATGAAAGATCCTATTATACCTACCCAACTAGAAAAGTACCTAGGCCTTGGCATGGGCTCTGACACGAATGGGGGCACCAACGAAAACATCTTTGCCTCTTGTCCGTCCCTGGGTAAAATTGCTAACATCGAAGATATCCTGGAAGAGAAAGTTGTGAGAGCCTATGATGATGTCTTTTACGATGAAACCTTCCTAGGAAATTCTATCCTACACCAAATTTCCATTCTCTTCATTGACCTTCCCCTCTGCCATCCTGAACTTATAGACTAGGACCAACCAAGTGTCATGCATGTTGACGAGTTCCAAAGTGAGGATGTGCTCCTAAGATTTATGGGAGCAATTGAGCAAAGCAATGACTGGGGGAAAGACTCAGCATATGTCTACAAACTAGACCCAAAGGCATACTTTGGGGAAGAGGAGAACTTCAGTCACAAAAATGAAGAAGAAAACAAAAATACAAAAGAGAAAAATCGATCCCCTAGCGAAAACCCGTCTGGGGCACTATCTGATCATAAAATAGTAAAAACAAAGGGCATATCCCACGATGAAAACCTCTCTCAGGCACCAGAGGATGAAGATTCTCCTCTTCCCCTAATCCAAGATTACAGGCCTGAGCAGTCATTGATTCTCATTGAAGAAAGAAAACCTGTGAACCTGGGCACCAAAGAGAATCCTACCATCACATACATAGTAGCATCTTTGACTAAAGAAGAAGAATAGGATCTTGTCACCCTCTTGAAGAAATCCATAAACAAGTTTGCCTGGTCTTACTCCCACATGCCGAGATTAGACCCCAAATTGGTGGTTCACCATCTTACAGTGGATCCAAACATAAACCCTGTCAAACAAAAGCTCAGAAAGATGCACCCTAAAGTGGTACTACTTGTCAAAGCAGAGCTCAAGAAGTTTCTCCAAGCCAAGATCATCTGCCCCATTGACTATTCTGACTAGATTTCTAACATGGTGTCAGTATCTAAACCTAATAAATCAATCAAGATATGTACAAATTTTTATGATCTCAACAAGGCATGTCCCAAGGATGATTTCCCATTGCCGAACATAGACATGATCGTGGATCTCACAGCAGGACATGAGATGTTGTCACTCATGGATGACTTTTTTGGATATAATCAGATCTGCATTACAGAAGAAGATCAACATACAACAACATTCACAACCCCCTGGGGCAGCTTCTACTATAACATGATGCCTTTTGGCTTAAAGAACGCTAGGGAAACCTATCAAAGGGCCATGACTATCATTTTTCATGACATGATCCACAAGATTCTTGAAGACTATGTGGATGACATCTTGGAAAAATCAATAAAAAAATAAGATCACCTAAATTTTTTGGAATGTGTCTTTGACAGAATTGGACACTACTGCTTAAGGCTCAACCCTAAGAAGTGTGTCTTTGGGGTCACATCAGGAAAGCTCCTGGGGTTCATTGTATCCAGACACAACATTGAAATAGATCCAAAGAAAGTACAAGCTATCATAGAGATGGCTCCACCAAAAACACTCTGAAAACTACGCAACCTCCAAGGAAAGCTACAATTTGTGCACTGTTTTATCTCTCAACTAGCAGACAAGTGCCAACCATTCACTCATCTCCTGCGAAAAGATAACATATTCAAGTGGGATCCTCAGTGTCAGAAGAGTTTTGAAAAAATCAAAGAATACTTGGCTAATCCACCCATCTTGGTACCACCTGTATCTGGTTGACCACTCATCCTATATATTTCTACTACTACCATAGCACTGGGGGCACTCCCCGCTCAGTTGGATGATGAAGGTAAAGAAAGAGCTATTTATTACATCAGTCAGACCTTAGTGGGTTATGAGCTCAACTATTCACCTATGGAAAAAACATGTCTGGCAGTGGTCTTCACCACTCAAAAACTTTTCCACTATATGCTTATTCATACAACCAAGCTCATTTCAAAGGTGGATCCTCTCAAGTATTTACTCTCTAGGACTATGCTCATAGGTCGAATGGAAAAATGGGTTAGTTGATAAGTGAGTTTGATATTCAATATGTCAACAGAAAATCCATTAAAGGGCAAGTCATCGTTGATCAGCTAGTAGAAGTGCCATTGGTAGATGCATGTCCTTTGGTCATAGAATTTACAGATGAGCATTTGTACATGATAGAAGAACAACCAACTTGGAAAATCTACTTTGATGGGTCCTACAAGGCTCATGGTGCAGGGGTAGTAATACTTTTTGTCACCCCTCAAGGTGATTACATCCCTATGTCATTCAAATTGGGATTTCCCTGCACGAACAAAATTGCAAAATATGAGGCACTAATCATAGGACTCCGCATGGCTATAGAGTGGAACATCACAACTCTAAATGTCTTTGGTGATTCCCAATTCATCATCAAATAGGTTCTTGATGAATATCAAACCAAAGATGACAAATTGATGCCATATAAGCAGATGGTCGACAAGATGAAAGAACATTTCCTCCACTTATAGATAACATAAGTACCATGTTTGCAGAACAAGGTTGCTGATGCAATGGCCACAATTGGCTCCCTCATAAAGATTCCTCACAAGTATAAGCAATACAAATTCTTAGTTGAGCAACTTCATGCTCCTACTTATGAGAATGATGAATCAAATCACATATGTGTCTTGGTTGGTCCCCAGTCCCTATGGTACCATGATATCCAAGCTTACCTACAAAATGGTATCATATCTCCTCACCTTACTGTAACCCAATGCCAAAAATATATCTGCAAAGCTTCCCAATACACCCTCGTAGCCAACACCCTTTATCGTCGAGGTTATCACAATGTGCTCTCTAGGTGTTTAGATGAAAATGAAGTTGCCTAGGCTTTACAAGAGGTACATGCTGGAATCTACGGTGCCCACATGAGTGGCATGGTCCTAGCCAAGCAACTTCTATGTACAGGGTACTATTGGCCTACAGTGGAACATGATGCTTGTGAGTTTGTTAAAAAGTTCCTACCTTGCCAGCAACATGCCAATCTGATCCATGCTCCTGCCCAGGACCTCAGACCTATTGTGTCTCCTTGGCCCTTCTCCTGTTGGGGTTTTGACCTCATTGGTAAGATTACTTCCCTCTCTTCTGAAGGCCACAAGTATATAATCACAACAACAAAGTACTTTACAAAGTGGGTTGAAGCAATTCTGCTCACCCTCACTACAGGTGTCTAGATATCCAAATTCATCCTCTATCACATTGTCTGCCGGTTCGGCATACCCTCCACCATCTTCACAGATCACAAAACACCATTTGAAAATCAACACATAAGTGATCTCTACACTCACCTCCATATCCATCACCAATTCTCTAGTCCATATTTCCCACAAGGTAATGACCAAGCTGAGGCAACTAATAAAACCATCCTCAAAAATCCTCAAGAAATTTGTCAATGATACTGGTTGCAACTGGCATCTCCAGATCGACCCCACCCTCTAGGCATATCACTTCCTACCATACTCCTATTGGAACTACTCCATACTCCCTAGTCTATGGTGTAGAAGTAGTATTTCCAATTGAGGTTGAACTACCATCCCTCCGAGTATCACTAAGATGCCTGGTTGATGATGAAGATTTTTGAGTAGCCCGACTCACATAGCTTGATCTACTAGATAAAAAGCGCCAGCAATCCTATGATCACCTGATTTCGTATCAAAATAGGCTCAAGCAAAACTACAACAAGAAGGTCCACCCATGCCAGTTTTAGGTAGGGGACCTTGTGCTAAAGGAAAATCAAAAAGTGGGTACTGATCAGGAAAAGAAAGGTAAGTTTGAAGTCATATGGCAAGGCCCATATGTTGTCACTACATGCTTCGGTTCTGGGGCATATCAACTCTCCACTCCTAAAGGATAACCATTGAATGATCCTATCAACATCATTCATCTCAGGCGCTTCTATGCCTGACGGCTGGTTGTTCACTCTAGTTATCTGAGAAAATTCATAAAAAATATAAAAAGTCTTGAAGAAATCACAAAAACAATATAAAACAGTCCTGAAAAAAATATCTAACAAGCAGAAAAATGAAGCTAAAAAAATGGTTGTCCCGGTGAAAACCTAGAAAATAGGCACTTGGGCAACATCAAAAACATCAAAAAGATCCAAAGAAATAAAAAAAATAAGAATAAAGAGAAAATTTTTGTCCAATGGTGAAAACTTGGCAATCAGGCACCTTGGAAAAGTATGCGTGATGAGAACTTGGAAATAGGCATCACACATAGTGGACCATTCCATTATCTATCAAACTCTCATTTACACCCATCACCACATCTCCGTAAACCTCAACATTTCCCGTATTCCCTGGGTGTTCGCATATCATACACACTAGTCTGAAGTGATCCTCCTATCTCGTATCCTGAGATTTTGTACAAATAATATTGTATAGTGTTGTCCATATGTTGTACTATCCCAATCCCTAAGCTTTATTCCTATATATTTCTTGTGTCCTCAGTTGCTTCTCGTGCAGAAAATGATACAGTTATGATATTTAAAATCATACATTGGTTCTACAGTTTGATCATAGTGCACATTTAACCAATCAACTTTATGAATCCTATCTTTCTGGAAATGAGTCCATTGAGGATGTGTCCTTCCTCTCGTCAACTTAAATCTAGATCATCACCATCTCTGGGTTCTCTTAGGATCTATCCTTCCTCTTGAACTAATTGATCAACATAGTCAACTATCACATGCGTCAAGACAACAACACGATCTGATTGAATCTTGGTAGCAACCTTTGTGCATAATCATTGTAACTAATCACTTGTAATTAATCGCTCAATTTGATCCTTGTATATTCATGACATATCCAGTCTTCTCACCATCACACTAACATCCTAAGTCCTCATCATGCTAATATTCCCTACCTGGTCCTTCATAGTCCTCCTGGCTGGTTCATTAGTTGATCATGACACAACAAAAATATGAGTCCCATCTCATCCATTACATCCATCGCATCCATTGCATCTAGTTGTCGCATCATTAGATTGCATTAGGTTCATTATTAGTTTGCATTACATCCATCATTTGATTGCATTAAGTTCTTCATTTAATTGCATAGTCAAAATCATTTTAGTGTCTTGCATAATTAATTCATCTTGCATTGTTAAAACATTTAAGATTCAATTTAGCATCTTGCATTAGAACATTTAGATCCATTTTATCATCTTGCATTGTTAAATCATGTACATCTTGCATAATTAATTCATCTTAGATTCATTTTTCTTAACATTTAGATTCACTTTAGCCTTGGATTGTTAAATCATTACATTGTTAACACATTTAGAATCATTTTATTCTTGCATTGTCAAATCATTTAGATTTCATTGTTAACTCATTTAAACCATTATAGTCTTGCATTGTTAAGATTCATTTAGATTAATCTAGAATTCATATACATATTCATAAAACATCAGCATATACATTTACAAAATCACATCACATCCTGCATCCACACACATCAGTACATCATATATATAGCATCACCCACCCTGCATAAGTCATGCATCATATATACATAGTCATAAAACCATCCCACATACACAATGTGTCATACATTTGCATCACATCCTACATGCACCAAATGTCAGTAATCATATAAGCATCTACATCAAAACATCATATAGATCACAACATACAAATCATACATCATGAACATCATAAGAGTCCTCATCGATCATATATATATATATCAAATATCAATAAAATACATCATGTGCACCTCGGTGCCAATATACATGTATATCTCAAAATGCAAAAATGTGTGTCACATGATCCTCTGTTGAATAATGACGGTGGCTGTGACGATCTACCTCCCTTCTCTGGTGGTGGATGTGGTGGCATGCCCACAGATCCCTGTGATGTTGAAGTCTGGACTGCACTCTGAGATCAAGACCTCTCTGAGTACTCTCACCTCTGTCCCTCAAGAACTAGCTGATGATATAATGCATGATAGTGGGATGCCTCTCTGCCTGCTCTATACACATCTCTATGAGCTATGAATGCCTCTGCCACAACTTGCCTAGCCCCACCTATAATAGCTGCCTATCTGGCAATATCTCGCTCAGCCCTATAAGTCACAACCCGCTGCTGTGTTGCATCCCTCTCTAAGGTCAATGCCAAGATCTGCTTAGTGGCCTACTCCATCTGCAAGGTTAGAGTATCCAACTTGTCTGTAAGTGTACCTATCTCGGTACATAGCAATATAGAATCCTATGTCAAATCAACCATGGAAAAACATCCTGACTCAACCCTACCTTGTAGGGTATCAAGTGAACCCTTTGCTCTGTCAGCCCATGCTGTCTCTGTAGTTAGTAACCCCTGTATTTGGGTAATCTTAGTGTGCAGGCTTGTATCTGATACCTGTTCCATGTCTAGTAATCCCTGCAGTCTCACACACTCCATCTGAAGACTATCTCACTCTACGATGACAGTGTCATGAGTCTCCTATGATACAAGTCCTGTAGGTGGCCCCTTAGGCCCTTATGGCACCTACACCTATGGTGGCACTTGTGGTTCCTGCACCTATCCATGTACTAGTGGTGGCCCCTGATCTGGTTCTTCCCCTACCTATGCCTCTGTCTGAGGTGTAACCCATCTCTGTGGCTTCCTCCTCTGACCTACTACAGAGGTCTCTGGGGCATCTCCTATAGTAGTCCAATCATCCACATCCATATCCCCTGTCAGCTGCTCGTGAGAAGCCATCTAAGCTGGGTCTATCAGCCACAATGGTATGTGTGTGACCCACCATGCTGCGTACTCAGGAGTCAATCCCGCATCTGTAACATCAGGTCATGCCACAAAGTCTATTTGCACCATGTCCCTCTAGGATGCCCTCACTATCAGAGCATCTATATATCTCCCCCATGTGCCTACCTCCTAGTGACATGAGGATGTAAGGCATCCTCTACCACCACCACCTACTGCAGCCCAAACTGTCTCATAACCCTTGATGGTCTATACCTCTCTATCTGGTGGATGGTCCTCCCCAGTAGAAAGAAATCAGTCTGAACATATGATAGGTATAGAAAATCCTTGAATCCATCCTCCAATCCTGCCACCTAGTCCATAGCTCCGCATGGCTCACAGAGTCTATACAGGGTCTAGCAGAAAACCTGTACCTCATCAAGAAATCATCTCCAGTAGCTGGTCTGTCCAAAGGAGGTATATCTCAAGGGAAGCTTGTATCTGTAGGAATAGGGCTCTCCAGGCTATCGTGCCTCTCGCACTCTCATAGGTTGGAACACTGCAATGTGCTCCCAGGCCCACACTAACATCAGTGTCACACCTGTCCCCATGTTGCACACCCTGCGGTATGTAGCCATGTGTAAATCATGGTACATCTATCCTAAGACAATGTACTCCCAACAATAAGTAGTACCATCCTCTAGCATCTCAGCTAGCACCCACGACCATCCCATGCCAAAACAATGTCCAGCCAGGTAAGATAAAATGCACCCTCCGATCAACCCAGCAAAATATAGGACTATCCACTGCAATCTACAATCCAACGCCGGCTACCAGGGCATCCAGGTCCTATACATCAGGATCCTCCTTATAGGTCTCCAGAACATGATCTCCATATAGTGGTCACTATCCTCTAACCGGTACTATCATATCACCCCTCAGATAGGTATCCGAAGAATCCACCACATGTCCTCCAGTGTGATCATCGCCTCTCCAGTAGTAAAATGAAATGTGGTGGTATCATTGTGCCACCGCTCGATCAACGCGGTCATCATCCCATTGTGCGCCTGTAGCCTAGGCCAATGGGGCACATATGTTAGAATAGTCCTAAAGGATAACTAAGAGGGGGGGAGGGTGAATCAGTTATCAGCTAATTTAATTATTTTCTCTTATTAATTCCAGAATACCATAAAGTAAATGCACATTCAGATAACATAATAGACAACACCACAATTTGGTTACTAGAAAACCAAATGGTAAAAACCCCGGTGGGAATTAACACCCACAATGAACTATACTTTTTTATAATAATCCCTGTTAGAAGATCTTGCAACCCTGTTATGAGTTGTTCTTTACAATGCAATAAGTATAGTGACCTGGTTAAGGGTTTGACCCTGTTAGGAGTCTTTTACAAATAACCCTATTAAGGGTGAGGACTCACTGTCCAAAAGCTCACTACTTTAATGGTGAAGGCTACAACCTTTTGTAGAACATATATGCACTATATCTTATGATGAACTATAGAGTAGACCTGCTGTCTTGATCAGTTCCAATGTAATGTAATCTTCCACTGCTTCTTCATATAGATCCTTGATGAATGAAACACAACTGATATTCTGCTATGTACTTTTTCTGTCTCTTTTCTTATCATTCACATTTAGCGTTCACAAAATGAACTACTATAAGTATCTTCCTCAAAGTATAAGGTCACGACGGCTATGAGAAACACTTCACCAAATTTTTTGTTGACTTAACTAAGTATGCAATCAGGATTAAGATTGCACAAAGATTGCGCAACATGAACTGAACGGATGCGACGCTTCACTGAGTCAGCTCCACCAAATTATCTCAAACAACATGATCCAGATGAAACATGACAAGCGTTCTTAACCAAACATGGTTGACTCATAAATAATCATGAATATAAACACACATATCCTAAAGATAGGTGAAACTCAAGAACCAATGCAAATACGTTGGCTCTGTATAGATAAACTCTAGAAACTATAACTGCCACTAACAAAATTACACAACTCAAATGAAACTTCATATCTGAGTCTGCATGTATGAACAAAGCATCCAAAGCATGTCTAAATCATGAATATAACTGTGCAAGGCTTAATAGCATCATTCTATAAGTACATATAGAACACTGTTGTATATTATATGTTGTCATCAATGACAAACATACAATCAACTAGCTGCCAGAAGTAAATCTCTAAAAATATCCCCCTTTGAGATTGATGGCAACATATGATATTAAAAACATCTTCAACACATGGTGTCCTCTTTCTTTTTACAATCTTCTCAATATCCTCATCAAGGATTCCTCTACACTACTACAGCTCCTTTGTCTATGTTTTTAAGTAACATGATTATATACTCCCCCAGAGTGTATGCTCTCCCTTACTACATACTCCCCCTTTAACATCAATGGTAAAGGGCGCCATAAACAATAAGGCATAGGTGCTACTCCAGAAATAGAGTAGTCAACCATTCATCAGTCACCATGGACTGATGTACTTTCTTCTTTACCTAATCAGACTTAGGAAAGGCAATTGCTCCCAACTTCTCCCTGAGATACTCAAAAGTATCTTTTGATAAAGGATTTTTGAAAATATCTGCCAACTGTTCTTTAGTGCTCACATAGTCCAATTTTACTTCTTTGTCTGCAAATTTTTCTCTAAGAAAATGGTATTTGATCTCAATGTGTTTTTTCTTTGCATGCATCACAGGGTTCTTGGACATGTTGATAGTGCTAGTGTTATCACAGTGAATAACAATAGGATAATCAACCCGAATACCAAAATCTTTAACCATCTGCTTGATCCAAACCATTGTTGAAAAATTCAATGCCGCAGCAACATATTCAGCTTTTGCTGTTGACTGAGAGATACAATTCTTCTTCTTGCTTATCCAAGAAACCAACCTATCTCCAAGAAATATTGCTCCTCCTGAAGTACTCTTCCTATCATCAATACAACATGCCCAATCTGCATCTGTATATACATGAAGTTGTACATTCTCTGATTTAGGATACCATAGACCATATTCTATAGTTCCCTTTAGATATTTGAATATTCCCTTTATTTCCTTTAGGTGATTCTACTTGGGTTCAACTGAAAATATACCCACAATGCTAGCTACATTAGATATGTCTGGTCTAGATTGAGTAAGATATATAAGTTTTCCAATCATAGACTTGTACAATGTCTTGTCAACTACTATGGAATCATCCTCTTTAGATAGTTTGTTTCCTATTATAATAGGAGTGCATACCGGCTTACAGTCTTCCATCTTGAAAGTATTCAATATTTCCTTCACATATTTGGACTTATTTATGAATATTCCTTTATCTTTCTTCTTTACATTCAATCCAAAAAAATATTTTATAGGACCAATCATGCTCATTTCAAATTCATTCTACATTTCTTTTGCAAATTCTGCACTAAGCTTGTCATTACCTCCAAAGATAATGTCATCAACAAAT